>JAMPIV010012022.1:5000-62008 GCA_024509875.1 Oreohelix idahoensis
TACATGAGCAACAACCAAGAATAAAGTTATCACTGATGATTCCCAAGGCAAAATTAAGTCAGTTCACACATGTGCAGATCTCCAGGACTGAAAGTTGGTGAATCAGTCTTCATCAAGAGTTTCACCACAAACAAAGATGCTTAGCTTCATAGTTACATCACAATAAGATACATGATATACTTCATTTAACTTGACAACAATCAGGTTATCTGAAGACACCAGAACCAAGTGTGCCCATAAAGCACTTTAAAGAAGATCTCCAAAAATCCCGATACATATATGATCATTACCTACTGAGTAAAGCAATTTAGGAGCAGCACCTGAATTCAACATTCCTATACCTATGGAGGTCTAAGATGACCAGTTATCTTCTTATTAATCACTTCAAGGAAATAAGAACATCAATTCGCCTGCAGCAAATGTTATGTGATACAGGAGCCCATGTGACACTCTCCGTACCTTCATTAGTCACCAACCCCATGTTTATAATTTTAGGGTGGTATGAATATTAGGCCTAATGATTTTTGTGAGTTCTTAGTTTTAGACGTGTTGTCATATGTCATGTTGTCACATGTCATGTTGTCACATGTCATGTTGTCATATGTCATGTTGTCATATGTCATGTTGTCATGTCATGTTGTCATATGTCATGTTGTCATATGGCACTTGTTTGCTTTGATTTTTAAGGACCATCTTCATTGCACATGGAAAACCCCATAAGTGCTCCGATCTCCTCCCTTAGATCACACAAGGAGGATCTCAGCACAGTGAGCGTACTCTGCAGCATCAGCAAGGATCCAGTGTGTGTATACAGGAATCACACATTCTATAAATATTTTTGTAGTGGGTAGGTTTTCCTAATTTTTAAATTTTGCTATGACAGCGGCCATATTGCCTACTCTTTATGATTTGTGCAACTTGCACATAGGACCTCCTATTTTTTTGCCCTTATCCGAGAAGGCTAGGCACCCGATCTCACTACCCAGGAGATCGGTGGGGGGGGGGGGGGGGGGGGGGGGGGGGGGGGGGGGGTGATGAGTATGACATCATTAGGACCCACTGGTTCTAAAAAACATTTCCATGGAATATATTCCCTGTGCTTTGATCAAACCCAGTAAACCTCTTAGCCACTCCCATCCCCAACATTTTCTTGGAAGCCATTGTTGCTAGGTGTATTTATCAGGACCTATTGACAGACAGACAAAATATATACAGTTCTTCTCCCCAAGCCTAGAGAGATACATTTGCATCTTGTTGCTCCAGACATTCAGTAATGCTTGAAACAGTCAGTAATTTACTGTAATTGTTGTCATTGTTGTTAGTATTCATCATGGTAAATAAAGTTTCGGGGTGGGCTTGTAAAAAAAAAAAATAATATTGAAAAGATAATGCATCTCACAAGGACAAAAGAAAATTGCCTACATTGCAGCCACAAGGCCTTCATCAGGGAAAGGAAAGAAAGCGAAAGCTCAGTAAGAGACATGAGATAATAAAGATAGTAATGTTTCAAGCTGTTATACTACAATGACAGGTTAATAAGTTATTCACTTTTGCAGTGTTCTTGTTTTCTGCGCTACATTTATTTGAGAGTTATCTTTCACAGCTCTTGACCCACTTTGAAGACACTTCTGCTTAGAGGAGTGATTTTCTAGATTTATTGTCAACAAACCTGAATTGTATTGTCAGCATTACTCCACAGTCAAAGAGTTAAGGAATGTGGGACCACCACAGCTGTTTATTCACTTGAAGAAAGCCTGCACTAAAATACTTCATGATCTGTTTTACAATGGTGGTTACTGTTGCTAGTTCTTTCACATGATGAGGCTGCTAGTCCCAAACACAACTTCATATTATTCACATTTTATGATATGCCTACTGGAGGATTGGTCTTATTTTGTCCTTTCTCAGACCAAAAAGACAAACATGCATGTTATTGTTATTGTTAATCTTGATCAGAATCAACCTCACTGCACTCCAGGCAAACCCATCGGTGCTCCATCTCCCTCAGCGGATGTCGAGGAGTATGAATATGAATGCTGATTGTACCTGTAGCACGCTGGTTGTACATACAACAGATACATCCTCTCCCACGTCCATCTCTGCTAGCCCCACGTGTAATGTTAAACTCCAACAGTCTCAGCCTTGTTGGTTCATCCATTGCAATGTCATTATCTAGCAGGCGATCATTAATTGCCCTTAGTATCTCTCCCTTATCCATGTCCAGTGTCCCCACTATGGGTGCTCTTGAGGCCAGGCTGTCAGCTCTCTCATTGCCATGTACCCCTGCATGACCAGTACAGTAGATCCACACCAGTTCTTGAAGACTTGAGGATTCTATTAATGTTTTCCATTCCTGCCGCAGCTATCCGTTCTGAACTTTCCGAAGCATGGCTTGAGAGTCTGACAATATAACTGCCCTGGTTGATGGAGTTTCAGACAGCCACCTCAGTGCTGCAGTAACTGCCTCTACCTCCATTCTCTTGCTGGAGATTGTTGTCATGTAGGCTCCATTCGGTTCAGCAATGACCCTGCTCTTTATTCTTGCAGAGAAGCCCCATCCTGATTTCTCACAATGCACTACAGACCCATCAGTGTACACAATGGCATCATCATCCCCAGCATGATCACTTATCAGCTGATTAATCTCCAGCTCTGCTTTTCCATTGCCCCAAGATCTGCACTCTCTGCCAAGGCTAATGATGACCTGCTGGTAGTTTATCCAGTTCTCCCCTGACTTACTCCATTCTTCCCCTTTGGATATATTTTCAACCTTGATCACCTGACCAATCATACCCTCTGCCTATGCGATCCATGACATTCCCCCTCTTTATTCTTGCTCCTTTGATGTCAGCTACTTTTTCGTGTAGGGGTGTCTTTTGTCTGTGGTTATCCGCATATAGCTTTTGCCTGGGCCATCACATATCTGGATCTAATCGACAGCAATCTGAGCATGCATTTCATTGTCACAATGGAGGTATCACGAGTACAGCCCAAAACTAGTTGCATCCCTTCACTTTGAATGCATTCCAGTCATTCACATTGTGACACTGACAGCGTGAGTATTCCTAGCCCATCTCAATTACTGAAATCATGAGCTGATGATACAGGAGAAACAGTAGTCTCTGTTCCAAGTGCGCAACAGCCATTTTTTTTAAGGCTGCCAGTCCTCGCTTGACTTCTGTATGATCATTTCTACATGATACTTGAACGATAGCCCACGATCAAACGTGACTCCCAGATACTTCAGCTTGTCTTGCCTTTCAATGTTCTGCCCATTGAAATGATGTCTGGAAGGTCTGCTTTCACTATGGAGTTGTTCACAGAGCACCACATCACACAGGCTTTGTTGGGATTCACCTTTGATCCGCTTTCCTCACACCATTTAGAAACTGCCTGTAGTGTCTCTTGTATGCCTTGGACCATTTCCTGTCTGTCTGAACCAGTTCTGTACATGAGTATGTCATCTGCGAAAGTTAATGTTCGTCCCAGTCCTGTTGGTTGAAAGGTTGCTACTTTTGCTGTGTAGATGTTAAACAGCACTGGTGATAGTGGAGAACCCTGGGTTAGTCCCTGGCAAATGTGCATTGGTTCTGATGTCCATGTTCCCAAGCAAAATGCAGCTGATTTCTCCATTAAGGCAGCTGCTTTCCACCTTGTTATCCATGGGTTTATAGCACATGCCATTATATAGTCTATTAGGGTTGCAAAGTCCACACTGTTATAAGCAATTTTATGCTACAGCTACTGCAGATCTAAGATGGTGATAGATCTAATTTTACATTTGGATCTTTTGTCCTTTAGGTGACAGTGGGGAAGACTTTATTCTCAGCAAGAATATATGCAGTGAGAACTCATTCAAACAAAGGTACGATCAGGATCGGGTGAAAATCAAGTTTTTCTCTGGATCTAAATACTTGCTGCCAGGATTTAATTTTGTGTACTACAGTATTGGTAAGTAATCTGCCCACATCTGCCCTTTACTACAAACACAACCCTTCCTATTCTTCAGCATTCTAAATCTCTATTGGTGTGTTACAAAAATCTTCCTGATCATCTTAATCTGTTTGTTTATGAAACATAAGGCTGCAATAGTTGCTTGCCAATAATTTCTGTCCATATATGACATCTTGCAATTTTTGCAACACCCCCCCCCCCCCCCCCCCCCAATCACATTTTATCACTAAACGCAGTCACACCCCCCCCCCCCCCCCCCCAGTTATGTGACATAACATCTATTAAACCTATCTCCACCCCGCAGTGTTTCTTTTTTTTTTACTTCTGAAAAGGAATAATGTAACTGAATGTAAACTAGTTAACTAGTGCAGACAAATGAACAATCTTTTGAGTAAAATAGTGTTGAATTAATCAGGCTTTAACAAAGACTTTTGCTTTGCTGGTCTAATGCTGCTAAATTTCTTTAAAATGTCACCCTCAGACTACCTCTTTTCCTCACACCATCATTGATCCTTATATATTACAGTTAACTGTTGCTGATAAACATTAACGGTTGCTGATAAAAGTTAACTTGCTGATAAAAGTTAACTGTTGCTGATAAACATTAACGGTTGCTGATAAAAGTTAACTGTTGCTGATAAAAGATAACTGTTGCGGATAAACATTAACTATTGCTGATAAAAATTAACCGTTACTGATAAAAGTTAACTGTTGCTGATAAAAGTTAACTGTTGCTGATAAAAGTTAACTGTTGCTGATAAACATTAACTATGTCTGATAAAAGTTAACTGTTGCTGATAAACATTAACTGTTGCTGATAAACATTAACTATTGCTGATAAATGTTAACTGTTGCTGATAAATGTTAACTATTGATGATAAAAGTTAACTGCTGCTGATAAAAGTTAACTGTTGCTGATAAAAGTTAACTGTTGCTGATAAAGGTAAACTGTTGCTGATAAAAGTTAACTTTTGCTGATAAAAGTTAACTGTTGCTGATAAAAGTTAACTGTTGCTGATAAACATTAACTGTTGCTGATAAAAGTTAACTGTTGCTGATAAAAGTTAACTGTTGCTGATAAAGGTAAACTGTTGCTGATAAAAGTTAACTGTTGCTGATAAAAGTTAACTGTTGCTGATAAACATTAACTGTTGCTGATAAAAGTTAACTGTTGCTGATAAACATTAACTGTTGCTGATAAAAGTTAACTGTTGCTGATAAAAGTTAACTGTTGCTGATAAAAGTTAACTGTTGCTGATAAACATTAACTATGTCTGATAAAAGTTAACTGTTGCTGATAAACATTAACTGTTGCTGATAAACATTAACTATTGCTGATAAATGTTAACTGTTGCTGATAAAAGTTAACTATTGATGATAAAAGTTAACTGCTGCTGATAAAAGTTAACTGTTGCTGATAAAAGTTAACTGTTGCTGATAAAGGTAAACTGTTGCTGATAAAAGTTAACTTTTGCTGATAAAAGTTAACTGTTGCTGATAGAAGTTAACTGTTGCTGATAGAAGTTAACTGTTGCTGATAAACATTAACTGTTGCTGATAAAAGTTAACTGTTGCTGATAAAAGTTAACTGTTGCTGATAAAGGTAAACTGTTGCTGATAAAAGTTAACTGTTGCTGATAAAAGTTAACTGTTGCTGATAAACATTAACTGTTGCTGATAAAAGTTAACTGTTGCTGATAAACATTAACTGTTGCTGATAAAAGTTAACTGTTGCTGATAAAAGTTAACTGTTGCTGATAAACGTTAACTGTTGCTGATAAAAGTTAACTGTTGCTGATAAACATTAACTATTGCTGATAAATGTTAACTGTTGCTGATAAAAGTTAACTATTGCTGATAAAATTAGACCATAAGGATGGAGGTTACAAAATCTGTTTTATTTTGACATTATTTAAGAAAGAAGCTAGTCTCACTCATATTTTTTGTGTGACGTCACATTTTTTTCTAACCCCCACAACCCCCATTGTCACACTTCGTCACAAAAATGTTGACGATATCTTGAATGAATAGTACAGAAGAGAAGGGCTTGGAATGTATTTTTTGAAGGCCTCTGCTCTGTCGGGAACTTACAGTAATGAATGAATAATTCTGGCCACTTCTTCAGCATTAAGATTTTTTTTTACCTTTACAATTGTTCCTAACAGTACTTGATGACTCCTCTGCATTTTCTGTGTTGTGTGTCATTTTCTATATAGACCAGATTAATGGTAGCCTGGTACTTTGTGATACAATTGTGTGTTGTAATGTGGAACTCATGGCAAGAACCAGACTAGCGCCAGTGGAACAAGAGACGAGAAGAAGTCGCTGGAGATAGATATGATGTGCATTAAGGAAACCTGTTGATAGCCTTACTAGACAGTCCTTGTTCTGGAATCCCCAGGGTAAGAGAGGATGACAAAGACTTTGAGCTGATGTCATGTGACAGGAAGACTTTGAGCTAATGTCATGTGACATGAAAACTTTGAGCTGATGTCATGTGACATGAAGACTTTGAGCCGATGGCACGGGACATGAAGACTTTGAGCTGATGTCATGTGACAGGAAGACTTTGAGCTAATGTCATGTGACATGAAGATTTTTAGCTGATGTCATGTGACATGAAGACTTTGAGCTGATGTCATGTGACATGAAGACTTAGAGCTGATGTCATGTGACATGAAGACTTTGAGCTGATGTCATGTGACATGAAGACTTTGAGCTGATGGCACGGGACATGAAGACTTTGAGCTGATGGCACGGGACATGAAGACTTTGAGCTGATGTTGTCACGAAATGGATTTAGGACTAGAGACTGTCTACATATAGTGACAAGACACTAGTGAGAAGAAAGACTGAAAAGATAGATTTAGAAGAAAATGATAGTGAAATGTGAACAGTTGACACTATTGGCTCCGAGGTTAAGAACCAAGGTTGATTCTTTCCTCGCCACTTCGGACATCTTATGTTCTATAGTTGTCAACGACCTCTAGCTACCCTAAGGGGATAAGGTTATATCAAGATTCACAAACACCAAGATACAGACAACATATAGCTACTGTACTTAAATGAAATGACTGATTCAGCTAAAAGAAGTATACAAGTTTTTATTATACACCTATAAACAACCAAAAAAAAAACTCATATACATGTCAAATACATAAAGTGCGAGGGTGCACACCTGGAACAAAAATCAAGCACCGTTAAAAATGCATCAACCCCAACCCTTCTCCCACAATTTCAACCTGTATGGGGACAGACGTTAGGATTAAACAAAATAAACCACACTGCCCTAGGTGGGGTCTCAGAGGTCAATTCTCCACTTCTACAACTATTCTAAATTAAATGTTAAGTGCACAATCAGCTGGAACTACTATGAAGTGTCTACACCAACTCTGCGCAGACTCTGTTTCTACACAGCCTATCCTGAAATCTCTTGCACACTGCTACACAATTAACTCGTCTAAAAAAAACGTCAGCAGCTGTCATCTGCTATACTTGGGACAACACTGCGACGACTTCTGTGGAGAGTATGGTCACCCTCTCTCTCTCCACCATTCTGGAACTGATGACTAAGGTTTAAAAAGAACCCCACTGGATTCTGGAAATTGGAATAGGTAGCTGGGTTCTCCAAACACCTCTGGAGTTACCTGCCCTCGCCCTCCTATGGGTTCAGGCCTTCGGCGTTATTATGGCCGGGACGAAGTGAAATAATTACGACAACGCTGGCAGCATGCCAATTTTGCGTGTGTAACAGAACGAGCTTAGCGCTCATGGATTTTCCCACGAATGCTATTTCCACTAGAGAAATGTCTTCCCCTGCCTGGAAAAACGGGTTTTTCTCTTTTCTTCGTCCTTCTCTGGCAAGATCTCAAACCCTGTGTCTGAGATGCCAATCTTTTTGCCGGGAGGAAGTTATTGCAACTTCCGCTCTGCCCCCTCAAAAAAGCCGCGCTACCTGCTGTTAGACAAAAAAAACACAACAGCTAAACAACACGTAAATAATACATTTCTAATAACATATAACTCCCCTACTCTCTCCCGTTAGCCTATTACCATACAAAATCATGCCAACACAGTCCGCTCCCCCACTGAGCTCCCTTCTCTCCCATCTCTACCTGAGCCCAAAATAAACAATGGCTGACCCAGATCGTCTGACCTAGGGTTCTGCCTGACTGGTTACAACCACAACTGTTTTTCACACTGAGGACTGACCTGTCCAAAAATACTAAGGCCCACTTCTCGCACTGACAACATGCAGCCATAATGATTAACACAAAATAAAATATCTCTAGGCATCAATA
Source organism: Oreohelix idahoensis (assembly GCA_024509875.1). Classification (NCBI taxonomy): domain Eukaryota; kingdom Metazoa; phylum Mollusca; class Gastropoda; order Stylommatophora; family Oreohelicidae; genus Oreohelix; species Oreohelix idahoensis. The sequence goes on from JAMPIV010012022.1 coordinate 13,256, forward strand.
TCCCTAGGAATTCCTAAACTTCCCGTCAATAATAGTAATCACATTCAAAATGTAATACAAAATAATTCCCTTTTAAAATGACTTCTCCCATCTTCTGAATTCACAGAACCATAATGCACAATCAATAACATATAACCCTTTTAGACGCTAGCATATACATGCCTAGAAGTTATCCATAATGGTTATCAATTAAATCTCAGTAGTTACCAACACGTGGTTACCATTTTTATGACCACGTGCTTCTCTCCCCCTCGTCCCTCTGAACATCGTATCAAATAAATATACCGTAATGAACGCACCCACTTGCTTCCAATTCTTACCTCTATCACTCCCGTGCTTACAGATAGATGGGTAACTATATAATATGAATAACTTGTAGCATTACATTCTCAATAAAATCACAAATACACAGACTCCCGCTATTCTGTACATAAATAAAATTCGCAGATGCGGGTTTCTCTGCAGACCTGTTTTTGAAATAAATCCAAGCATGGCCGTAACCTCGCAACATCTAAACCATCTAGACAACGCTATTCCTTCAATAAGGAAATAACTGGACCTATTAGATCTCTCAAGTCTTATCACCAGGATAGTATTGATGGCTCTGGAGTTAAGAATTAAATTAAACTAAAACTTCCCAAGAAACTTTACTGATCGGCCTAGGCTTAGACAAAAATTAAATAAAGTTACCACGAAAATTCTGCTTACCAAATTTCGAATTTTCCCACTGAAGGCAATCGATAATTTGAATCAGGAACGCGGCTTGGCAATTAATTTTTAGAGACCGAACTTATGAAATTCGGGCGTATTTATTATCAAGACCCCACGCGCCGACTTCATGACATCATATGCGCGGCGTGGTTCTAAGCCAATGGGAGCTCTGCATTTCAATTGCAGTTAGCTCTCAGCCAATCAGAACCTTAGATCATTCTGATGCAATGTGCATGGGTTTTAGACAAAGAAATGGGATTAAGCCCTACCCTCTAGTAGCAAATGAAGCAACAATGTCGGAATTATATATATATATAAAATCCCGAAAATGCGTCTAACCGCATGCCATATCTTTAAAAAGACTAAAACTGGTGCCAATCTGATCTAGGCTCTAAAGTCCTTCGTCTAGAATAATAATGCAACAGTTCCCTACACACCAACACTAAACAAGACTACTAGTCATAGAGAAGGAACATAGATGTAGATGAGATGAAACTCCACCGTAATCTCTCTGAAAAACGTAAATAAATAGAAGGAGAAGAAACATGAGGAAGGATTTTTCTGTAATCCCTCCTAGAAATAGTGAACAAAATGCAAGGAGAAAAAGACATGGGCCATTTGAAAGACAGAATCTCAGTACTTTCGTCACAGATGTCTTGTGACAGGAAGACTTTGTTATAGGCCTCTGTGTATGTGTGTGGATGCATGCGTGCTCATGTGTGGGTAGGGGTGTGTGGGCATGGGCATGTGTGGGATGGGTGCATGTGTGCATGTGTGGCGATGGGTGTGAAAGCCTGGTGTGTTTGTGTTAATAATTTATTCTTTATTTGACATCAGTAATATGTATTACTAGAACCTCTCCATACATTTACATTCCCACTGAACCCTCAGTAACCATTACATACACATTTTTGGTCTTGTTGTACACTGTTTGACTAAACTCTGCAATTCTCTAAATCTGTATATTCTTGTCACCTGTTGCACAATTATGGGTAATTTCAAGCTTATAAATAATCTAATATTGGTATTCTCTGTTGTTCATACTTCCTACATTTTAATAGGAAATCTGAAAGCTATGAAGACATTCTGCACAGTAAGTTTCTTCTATTGTGAAATATCTTCTTCCCAGTTCTAGTCCGAGAAGGATTCTTATTGCTGGGAATTTTTAATTCCCTGGATACATGACATGTTCTTGTTAATAAATTGGCAATGAGTAAAATAGAGATCAAAAGCTTAATTAAAAGAATAACTGAGGAATGGACAGTAGAGTGGGATGGAAATCTAAAGGGCAGACATGCATTTAAATTGTTCAAGGCTCCAACAAGAACGTTTCACGTATCTAGAGAACTAAACATTCCTAGCAATAAGAAACTTCTTAGACTGCAACTAGGAATGGACTATTTTAGTATAGAAGAACCTTACTGTGCAGAGTGTCTAGATAAAAATAATATAGAGCATTTCTTATTAAAATGTAGGAAGTATGAACAGCAGAGAAAACCAATATTAGATTATTTACAGGCATGCAATTCATCCAGACCTGTGGAACAACTGTTGAGAGTAGATAGACCTAGAGCATTGCACAATATAGTAAAACAATATATAACAAGAACTAAAATTAATGTATAAGGATCAATGATAGTGTGAGGAGAAGGGGTAGTCTGACGTGTGCTTGTATGGCTGATGGAAGATAATTGGTGGATTTGATGTAATCTCAGACACCCTTGGGCTTTCTCAACCCTTTTCACAGGGCAGTTATGAGAGACTTCAGTTTATTTATTTATTTTTTTTTTTTAATTTGTTTGTCTTTTATTGTTTTGTTTGTTTGTTTCTTGGAAAGGGGAGGTCACACACAAGAACATTCGCACAACTTTAGTTTTGATTTACTCTATTTGTACTGAATTGAGGGGGAAGAAGGTACTATTTTTGGGTACTGGAAATGACTTTATTTTCTTGAATTAGTATACCATATGACCTAATTATCAAGGGTTGAACAGGATACTTAATTTTTTTTTTTTTTTATGTTCTTGTTAAAGCAAAGCCCATATGAGGTGAGGCCCCAGCTTAATAGCCCTGATAGTTTTCCCTTTTACCTTTGTTACAGGTCCTAGTACAGCTGTCACCCTACAGGCCACTGCGTCAGTTCAGTATCTCACGTCACCAAATTACCCTGCTAAGTATCCAAAGTAAGAGCAATACATTATTGAAACTGTATCAAACACATTGACAGTGATTTGTTATTGAAGTAAGAAAGATAGTTCCTCAGTGTTATATAGAGCCAGTCCTGCTATATGGAAGAGAGTCATGGACAATTAGTAAACAAACAAGAAAATCTATATGGTTATACAGAACATGGACAGGTAAAATGAGAAATGAGTATGCCAATGCGTAATGGATGCTTGCTACTCATGTTAGAAAGAAACAATCCATTCATAAGCATGTTATGAGAAGAGGAAAGCTGGATCATATTGTACTTACTTACTTAGTCGTTCCCCTTCTACTGTGAGGTGTAGAGGTGAATATATTGTGACAACTGGAAATATCCAGACCACAGAACAGAAGATCAGATTGACCAATCATACACAAACAAGTGGTGACCTCTTTAGTTTCTGCTACCCCCTCAGGCATGTCATCACAGCGGCAGCTAATATGAGTTTGTCAATGGGGCTGGCAACCTCATTATTGGCTACAGAAACACCCACGGGGCTGACAACCTCATTATTTGCTACAGAAACACCCACAGGGCTGACAACCTCATTATTTGCTACAGAAACACCCACAGGGCTGACAACCTCATTATTTGCTACAGAAACACCCACAGGGCTGACAACCTCATTATTTGCTACAGAAACACCCACGGGGCTGACAACCTCATTATTTGCCACAGAAACACCCACGGGGCTGGCAACCTCATTATTTGCTACAGAAACACCCACGGGGCTGGTAACCTCATTATTTGCCACAGAAACACCCACAGGGCTGACAACCTCATTATTTGCCACAGAAACACCCACAGGGCTGACAACCTCATTATTTGCCACAGAAACACCCATGGGGCTGGCAACCTCATTATTTGCTACAGAAACACCCACTGGGCTGGCAACCTCATTATTTGCCACAGAAACACCCACGGGGCTGACAACCTCATTATTTGCCACAGAAACACCCACGGGGCTGGCAACCTCATTATTTGCTACAGAAACACCCACGGGGCTGACAACCTCATTATTTGCTACAGAAACACCCACGGGGCTGGCAACCTCATTATTTGCTACAGAAACACCCACGGGGCTGACAACCTCATTATTTGCTACAGAAACACCCACGGGCTGGCAACCTCATTATTTGCTACAGAAACACCCACGGGGCTGACAACCTCATTATTTGCTACAGAAACACCCACGGGGCTGACAACCTCATTATTTGCCACAGAAACACCCACGGGGCTGGCAACCTCATTATTTGCCATAGAAACACCCACTGAAAGAGTTTGTGCTTTGGCATAGGCTTCCTCATAGAGGCCGTCTGCAGTGGTGGCTGTATGCCAAAAGAAGCAGCAAAGAAGATAGTGATGATTCAAACAAAAAAATGAGATCATCATTACAATGACATCTCCTGTAATTAAGATTATAGTTTTGTTCTGATGCGTTTTAGGTCAAAATGTAGATAATAAATATAGATATTGTTTTATTGTTAAGACAATGTTGTAGCATATATTTCTGATGTCTAATTTGAAATTATCTTCGTTCCATATCCATTTTATTCAAAGCTGGAGGTGGGAACCCGAGTGTGGAGCCCACTGGGTTTAATCGGCCAAATGCCGACCCTGAACGTGTTATTATTCATTTGTTTTTTTATTCATAACCAGTGGCAATAAACAAACAGAGCAAACATTACAAAACCTGAGCTAAAATAAGTGATAATCTGTTATAAACAGGCCAACAACATGAAATCTTATGGGATTGTTGAAAAGTATTAGCTCGATTATGTGGGAATGACAATTTTAATTCAGTCGTGGCAACTGAAATTCATATGGGTAATTTTTCGAATTGACACAATCGCACAAAAGCCAGATATTTCATGATTTTAAAAAAAGCTTGCCGAAGACACACTTCGGGCATGTAAAGCCAGACAAATCCAGACGTCTGGTAACCCTACCTTAGAAAACTGATTGGTAATTAATGAAATGAATGGTGTAATGCCATCTTTCCCAATAAAACTAGCATACGGCAGGGTTTCATTCGAACACACCGGCCGCTTTATAGCACAACTAACCATATGTCAGAATTTAGAATATAGTGACTTATTTACACATTAAAGAAGATGAGAATTCAGAACTTGACCATGTAGTGTCTTATTTGTGAACACAGAACTTAAAATATGTCAACATCTCTTTCTAGTATGGTGTATTATGAGTGGCACATTACATCCGGTTCTGGTGACTACAGTGTGGTTGCAGTGGAATTGATGGATTTTAGCTTGGAGGCGGCGTCCCGGTTTCAGTGCATAAATGACTATGTGGAAGTTTATGATGGTACAGTAGTCAAGTCATATTTATACATGATTTTGCTTCTGATGTTTTGTGTTGAATCATAGAATTGCAAAATATTGCATTGTGGTGTTTACAAAAATTTTATGTTGTAGCTTTAATTTTTATTATTTTGTTTTTAATTGTTATTGTTAATCAGAATCGATCTCACTGCACTCTGGGCAAACCCATAGGTGCTCATTCTCCCTCAGCAAATGGCGAAGAGTATGAATGCTAATTGCACCTGTAGCACGCTGGTTGTACATGTGACAAAACGTCTGAACATGCTCTTGTGACAGCGCCATCTTGAGGTCTGTCGTTCTCGGCGCTGGCCCCATCTGGGCAGTCATGTTGTCTATGTGGTTTAGTGCCTTTTGATCACGTTATCTTCAAGCAGATTTATTACAAGGCCATAATAAGCCTACATATTAGTAGTGTTTTTGCTCTAGTTGTGTATATCTGTGTTTTCATGCATTCTGGAGCAATAATCGCGTGTGTTATCTGTGTGGCGCAGATTAATGCGCGTAAGCGCGCAGTAAATTGAGTGGTTAGGCCAGGGCTTATAAAAAGGGGTAGCAAGCGGCGAAACCGGTCTATGTTTGAGAGAGCCGCCCAGTGAGAACAGACTAAGAAGACACACAAGAGCCAAGCTGTAAATGCCTTGAGCACGTGAGTTAATTTAAATTAGCATTAGTTTTCTAGGATTCTGAAGTTATATCGATGTGGCTATTTTAATGTTTAATGGGATAGATAGATAGATAGATGTGAAAGTTTAAGAGCGATTATTTCATTCTTCAGAAAGGCAGACATAGTGTGAGGCCATTAAGATTAGCGATCGCAAGATAGTAACCTCGTGGTGATAAAAGGCGGCGATAGCGAGTCTGATTAAACACGCTCCGCGTGGTAAACCTATAATATGTTATGCCGAGCGACACGTTGTGTATTTAGTCCCAGTTTGGCTTAAGTCGAGAATAATTATATTGTATTCTTTATGTAAGAGTAATTTAGTGTATTTCACGTTTATTGATAATTCTACTGTATATTTAATGGGTTACTGTGAGGTGAGGATATGTATTTAGATTTCTGGAGAGCGCGAGGCCACTCCTTTGTTGAGACAGGTGTTTCTCTGTTTGCTCCTGGTGGAGCATGGAAACACCAATGCGGCTGGTGTCCACCACAAGCCAACAGAAGCATTTTTATGCTATTACAGTGGTTGTTCCTGTAATAATGTGTTTCATGCGATGAGATTCCCAGCCGCACGAGTCGTCACATACGACATGCTTCAGAATGCAGTAACGAATATTGAGATAGACCAGTTGTGAGGTGGTGGTTAATTCTCATTATTGAGATTATTTGTTGTACATGTATTGAAGAATATTATTTTATGTCCAGTTGATTATTATTGTTATGTGAACATGGTTTGTGAGAGCACGTGGGCGTACTTAGAGTTGTATATTTCTCTCCTCCGCTCCTGAGGGAGCATGGGGCCACCGGTGTGGTTTGTCTCAGCATGAAGCATTCAGATGCTCTTGCAGTAGTGGTTTCGGTAGCAACCTATGTTACCCGGTGCGATTGCCAGCCTCATGCACAACACCATACTAGTCGCATTGGACGACACGCATGAGTGTGTGAGATAGTTGATGATATCAGGTGGGCGCATGTTTTCTGTATGGTAAGTGTTATTATCCATGCTATTGATGTTCACTTAGACGTTGTTTTATTTATTATTTTTCAGACAGTCTATGAACACTGACTGGGTGTTCGTTTGATTGTTTGTTGGATTGTTTGTTTGGTGTTCGGTTCTGTTCGGTAGAATTAAATGTTGATCTGCATAAGGCTTTGGATTGCTTGAATTGTTAAGTCTGCTGCTGAGAGGGTTGCAAGCAACCAATAATTGCAACCCCTGTCAAACGATGCTTTATAAATTTTCTTGGTGCACGGGTCTTGGGTGTGAGGTACCCCTAGCGCCCCTGTCACACTCTTTTGTGTGATCTCTCACACCTTCAGCCCTCCGGCAGTATCCTTTCTTCATTTTTCTCACATTGCTTTTATTTGGCATAAATCATGCCTTTTCATTCGTTATTTTCAATGTTTTGCTCTATGCTGGACATAGCATGGTGAAGTCTCTAACACGCCACTCCCCTATGGCAGTATTTGCTATGAAAGTATTTGCTATAGGGCTGTCTTTATCTTGTTTACCACACCTCAGATGTATTATCGTAACAATACCTAGTCGTCAGACCAGTCACCCGCTTATCGCATAACCCGTCTGACCACCTGTGGAAGCGTGTTGGGCAAACATTTGACCCCATTGGAAAGCTTTTGATCATGTTGACACAAGCTTGTATTGTGCTACGATGAAAGAAGACAACACTGTCTGGCGGAGGCATGCAGACAAAGGGGATAATTAGATAATCTGTCGGGCTAGACATCTGAGCGAAATACATTACGCCAGGAAAACACGATCATAATATTGTGATAAACAGATGTGTGCCAGAAGTCTTATGTAACGATTTGACATCACTGTTGTAAGAGGCCATGCATGTATATTAAATTTAATATTTTCAAATACGCATGGGATGAGTAATGATTAAACTTCCCCACCAAAACAGTGCTGGATAGATTTGATTGGCTCGCCAGAATCTACAATGAATTGATTGGAACATTCAGCAGGAAACACAGCTGGGATTTGAAACTCCGATTGTGAGATATACTGTAGAAATCATACAGAACAGACAGAATGCATCGCAGCGTCAATTAAACACCTCCTACAAGCCAGAGGAAAGAGGATAGGACTTACAATTCCACAACTAGAAGTACCAGATCGAGTATTGGGCAACTTTGGAATTCACAAGTAAACCCGCCATTTTAATACAAGATTGGGAATTTGATCACAAGGAGAGAGAGGAATTTTAACAAAAGTTTTCCCAGGCAGGACTCATAGAACACCAGCCGTCACAGGAATTAACTCATATTTCCCAGACCCAGTCATAAGAGGAATTATTCCAACAGTTTTCCCAGGCAGGATTCATAGAACACCAGCCGTCAGAGGAATTAACTCATATTTCCCAGACCCAGTCATAAGAGGAATTATACCAACAGTTTTCCCAGGCAGGATTCATAGAACACCAGCCGTCAGAGGAATTAACTCATATTTCCCAGAATACTGAAGTTCCTACGCCACTAGAGTGAGAGAAGAGTATCAACGCTAAACCGCCTACAGTGGACGAGTTACGTGGAGAAGTGTACTCATCACCAAGAAGTGACGGAAACCACAGCTGCAGGACTCATCTGGAGCTAAATTGTGTGTAACAGGCTACAGCAGAAATACGGACATTATTAACGCCCTACCAAAACCTCAATGAGGAAAAATTTAATATAATTTTCACCCAATTCTCCATATTTATTTTCCCATGTTAAAGACTAATTGACTATTAAATTTGTTGTATATTATTTTAAACTAAACAATAATAGTTAATTCAGTTTATATGTATGAAAGCAAACGTATGAGCCAGTTTTTCTTGATAAATACATATATATAAATATAGGGCCATTAATTATAAGAGGGCATTTGTTGGATTACTCCAACTGGGGGCTTAACGGGCCAAATCATTGCATAACCCCTTCACAAAAGGCGACGGACCAGATAATAAGTTAACACATTTGCTCAGCCCTTAAGCAGCGTTTGTTCTTGACTTCTGGGAATATCTTGTGAAGGCTCCCATACGGTAGAAATGCCATTCATCTTCTATCTACATCTTTGCCATGAGTAATCTTGCGCAAAGATAGATACCTTGGACGACCTACTTTTAGATGCGCTTGCATTGTGACCATTAGTGGACCACTACTGCAAAGCAAGGGGAGGCAATCCTGTGACAGTACATACGACGGATGCATCCTCTCTCACGTCCATTTCTGCTAGTCCTCATTTGATGCCAAACTCCAACAGTCTCAGCCTTGTTGATTCATCCATTGCAGTGTCATCCAGCAGGCAATCATTAATTGCCCTTAGTATCTCTTCCTTATCCATGTCCAGTGTCCCCACTTTGGATGCTCTCGAGGCCAGTCTGTCAGCTCTCTCATTGCCACGTACCCCTGCATGACCAGGACTGTAGATCCACACCAGTTCTTGAAGACTTGAGGATTCTATTGATGTTTTCCATTCCTGCCGCAGCCATCCATTCTGAACTTTCCGAAGCATGGCTTGAGAGTCTGACAATTTAACTGCCCTGGTTGATGGAGTTTCAGACAGCCACCTCAGTGCTGCAGTAACTGCCTCTACCTCCATTCTCATGCTGGAGGTTGTTGTCATGTAGGCTCCACTCTGTTCAGCGACGACCCTGCCCTTTATTCTCGCAGAGAAACCCCATCCTGATTTCTCACCACACACTACAGACCCATCAGTGTACACAATGGCGTCATCATCCCCAGCATGATCACTTATCAGCTGATTAATCTCCAGCTCTGCTTTTCCATTGCCCCAAAATCTGCACTCTCTGCCAAGGCTAATGATGACCTGCTGGTAGTTTATCCAGTTCTCCCCTAACTTACTCCACTCTTCCCCTTTGGAGACATTTTCAACTCTGGTCACCTGACCAATCGTAGCCTCTGTCAGTGCCATCCATGACATCCCCCTCTTGATTCTTGTTCCTTTGATGTCAGCTACTTTTTTGTGTAGGGGGTGTCTTTTGTCTGTGGTTACCCACATATAGCAATTGCCTGGGCCATCACATATCATTTTCACTTGTTCCTGTTTGTGATTTTTATCATTTAACAAACAGGAACAAGTGAAAACTTTAAGCATCGTAAAACTAAGCTGATGGAAAATTTTTTAAAATGAAAAATGATACTCAGAATTACCATGTTTCAAGCCTGTTGATCGTTTGTAAAACCAGATCCAGTACCATTTTTCGATTATTTTTTTTTAAAAACTTTCTTTTATCAGTTTTACAGTGGCCCCTTCATTATTTTTGCATATTTTAAAGGAGGGGAAAGCTGAGACCTATTATAATGAAGTCTCTAACACTACACTCCCATTTGACAGTATCTTCTAAGGAAGAATATTTATCTTTACCTCAACTAAAAGTCATTCTCACTGGCTACGCTGCATAAGGTAGAATCCCCATATTGCCATATATTTTATTATTTTGTCTATTTTTAACTGCAAATCCTTATGTAATTTTGGAAGATTTTTTCCAGTCTTCCATATGACCAGATCATCTACAGTTTGTGACACTTTTTAAAACTTTCCACCCTTTAACCATTGCTGTTAAAATTATTGTTGATAATACATACCCTTGCAGAATTCCATTTTTGCTGTTCCAATAGTTCTGAATGTTTATTGTTTACCTGTACAGTGAAATGTCTGTCTTGTAGGAAGTGAGACTGTCTACATATAGTGACAAGACAATAGTAAGAAGGAAGACTGAAATGATAGATTCAGATAGAAATATAGTGCAAACTGTGAAAGTTGAGACCATTGGCTCCGAGGTTGAGAACCGAGGTTGATTCTTTCCTCGCCACTTCGGACGTTTAAATTGCTATGGCCTCGAACCACCTCTAACTACCCTATGGGGATAAGGTTCAATTAAGATTCACAAACACCAAGGTACAGACAACATATAGCTACTGTACTAAAGGAAATGACTGATGCCAGCTACAATTTATACAAGTTTATTATACACCTATAAACAACAAACATATGCATGTCCCATACATCAAGTGCGAGGATGCACTCCTGAAAACAAAATCAAGCACAGTTAAAAAAAATGCATCCACCCCAACCCTTCTCCCACAATTGCAACCTGTATGGAGAAAGAAGGTAAGGTTAACTGAAATGAACTACACTGCACTTGATGTCGCCTACACTCCAAACTAGCTGTTCTAAATTCTAACTCTAAGTCCACTGATAGCTGGAACGACGGCGAAGTGACTACACAATCTCTGCACAGACTTCGGTTCTACACAGCCTATCCTGGAATCTCCTGAACACAACTAACTGCACCTCTAAACTTCAGCAGCTGTCCTCTGCTATGATTCACCAAAACTAACAGTTCTGCCTATCTGTGCTGACTTCAGTAGAGAGAATGTTTACCCTATCTCTCTCCACTACTCTGGATTTGACTGAGGTTTAACAGAACCCCCCCTGGATTCTGGACTGGAACTGTAGCTGACTTCTACCACTCTGAAATTACCTGCCCGAGTATCTATAACTGGGCCGTCGGCTTTATTATGGCCGTGAAGAAACGAACACAAAATTACCACAACGCTGGCAGCCTGCCAAATCTGCGTGTGTAACGAGCGTCAGAGCTCAGGATTTATCCACAAAAATCCTATTCGCTGGAAAATGTCTTCCCCTGGCTGGGAAAACGTATTTTCTTCCTCTCCTTCCACTACTGGCAACTAACGTAAAACCCTTGCGGTTCTGCGAATGCCCCAACTTTGCCGTGGGAGAAATTTTGTGGTCTCAAAATTCCGCTCTCATTCCCACAAAGCCGGTACCTGCTGTTTTAGACAAAACAAAACAACAGCTAAACAAACCATAATAATACATTTCAAATAACAATTAACTTCCTTACTCTTCACCACGTAACTCCCCTCTCTACCTGAGCCTACAAAGTAAACATTGGCTAACCCAGATCGCTTGTTCTGCCTGACTAACTCCGAGCAACAATAATATTTTCAATGGCCCGTCTGGGCAGACGTACTGTGGCCTACTTCTTACGCTGACACTAATGCCGTAAGGATTAATAAAAATTAAAACTAGTCCTCTCTAGGAATTCCTAAAATTCCCGTCAGTATGATTAATCACCTCAAAATTGAAATAAAATATTATTCCCTTAACATAAATAAATTTCATCTCCATCTTCTGAATACACAGAATAACAAAGCACAATCAATAACCTATAACCCTGTTTACGCTAGCATCTACATGCCGTCAAAAGTTATACATAATGGTTATCAATTAAATCTCAGTAGTTACAAACACGTGGTTACAATTTTATGACCACGTGCTTCTCTCCCCCTCGTCCCTCTGAACATCGTATCAATAAAGATACCGTAAACCACGCGCTCACGTGCTTCAATTAATACCTCTATCACTTCCGTCCACAGATATATGCGTAACTATATAAATAGCGAGCATCAAGACTCTCAATAAAATCACAAATGAAAATACACATTACACACGCTCCCGACTATTCTGTAAATACATATGATTCGCAGATGCGAGTTTCTCTCCCGACCGACTTTGCAATAATACAAAGCGGTGATATCTCAACTTTTAAACCATGCCGCTATTCTTTCAACAAGGAATTAAATGGACCTATAATTTTTCAAGTCTATCACTAAGATCGTATTGATGGCTCTGGAGTTAAGAATTAAATTAAACTAAAACTTCCCAAGAAACTTAAATGATCGGCTAGGACTAGAAAAATTAAATAAAGTCCTCACGCAAAAATTCATGCTTACCAAATCTCGAATGTCCTACTGAAGGCAATCGACTTGACTCTGGCAACCCGGCCTTGGCAATTAATTTTTAGAGACCGAACTTATGAAGTTCGGGCGTATTTATTCTCAAGCCCCCACGCGCCGACTTCATGACGTCATATGCGCGGCGTGGTTCTAAAGCCAATGGGCGCTCTGCATTTCAACTGCAGTTAGCTCTCCGCCAATCAGAACCTTAGATCTTTCTGATGCAACCAGTCCCCGCTAGACAAAGAACCGGGAATTGGTCCTAGCCCTATACTGCGGAAATGAAGCAAAAATGGCCGCAAATAATTTAACTCCCGAAAAATGCGTATATGGCCACGCAATATCTTTAAAAAAAAGACACTGGTGCAAATCCTGATCCAGCCTCTATAATCTCAATCTAGAATAATAATTTCTAATTCCCTACACCCCCATTCTAAACACATAAAGAAGAACCATAAAGCAGATGAGATCAAACTCCCTCGTGATCTCATCTTGAAAAAAACGTAAATAATAGAAGGAGAAGAAACATGGAGAAGGATTTCCTGTAATCCCTCCAAAAATATATTGAACAAATTGCAAGGAGAAAAAGACATGGGCCATTTGAAAGACAGAATCTCAGTACTCTCGTCACATCACTCCCCCCTTTCAAAGATTGAGCAACGATCTCATTACTGAAATCTCTGTGTTTCACATTGGCCCTTAACTGTCTACAAGGCTGTCTGTCCTTACCCCTCCTATTCAGTGTTCTTCGACCTTCCTCTTTTGCGTTTCCTCCTTCTTCCTCTCCTAGAATGAGCTCCTATGCTCCGTTGGGAGAGTTGATCTCTCTTCAGACCTGTGCCGTCTAATGGCGGGTCTGAACTTTCCCTTGCTATGGCCGTCAAAAGGCTGTCCTGGTCAGCTGATGTGACCGGCGGGCGCTGTGGCGACCTGGCAATGGCGACTTCCTCGCTGCGCGTCAGCAGAGTTGTGACTGCTGGTACCGTGCGAAACTGATGCAACGTCTCGGGTTCCTCTGGTGTAGAGCCTCCGATTTCTTGCTGGGTGTCTATTGGATCACGATCGACCTCAATAGCTTCTACCTTTGAAGAAAGGTAGGTAAGATCTGCCCCTGGCAGTGGTTCTGGACTCGCTCTTCCCCTACCAATCTGAAGCGGGACAGAGCTCTCCAAAATCGCTCCTTGCGAAGTTATAAGGCAGTTTCCCTCACTAATTCCTGGCCTGGAAAGTTTGTGAGATGCCCGTATAGTTCCAGAGAGTCCTCCGTCTAAAACTCTGGTTCTAAGAAAATTCTCAACCTTGCCCTCCCCGTCGAGAGTTGCTGGCGTCAGTTGGAATGTGTCCTGCAGTGACACTTGACGGTTTAAGATCCCATTAGATCGCGGAGAATCTGAGATAAAGCTCTCGGTGACTGGTTCCAATGTTCCGTGAAACGAATTGGAAAAGATAGCCAATTTTTCAGGCTGCTCGTTACAAGAGTCGTTTCCTGTAAACGAGATACGAGAGTTGTGGGGCCCATCTCCGTTTATAGGCAAACGGATACTCAGATCACTGTCCTCCTCCGTTTGAGTAAAGTGCTGGTCGGATGGGGCTCCAGGGCTGGTTGGAACTATATGCTCGCTCAGACCGCTATCTTGTGCCCTATGAAGATGGCGCTGGTCGTTGACATATGTAATACCGCTCTTGTCAGTATGTCCCTCACTTGAAGGAGCTAATACCATCGGGGGCCTAATTCCCGACAACAAAGAGTGTACTTCCGGAATCAGAGGCGTCGTCACCACTGTTTGGCCGGTTGGCTGAACAGGGCTGGCGGGCGAATTTGCCTCTGCAAATAACATATCACTGTCGTCAGAGGCGTTGCACCTCTCCTTGGCACGACAGCTATGTTTGAGCTCGCTCGGGGCTCCGTGAATTAGGGGTTCTCCTTTTTCACTTATCTGGCCTGCAGTAGGCCCCCTTGCATCAGCAAGGATCGGTGTGGGCGGGTTCCCCAAAACTAAATATGGGTTACCGAGAATGAAGTCGTAGGCCGGCTGAGCCGTTACAGCTGCCTTGATGGTGCCAGACACGAACCTACATTTCACCTCAATATTGGCTACCGGAAAGCACTGTGAAGTCCCTTTCCTTAAAACTCCACCAATATTCACTTTTTCCTTCGTCATCTGCCAGGGCTTCACCAGATGTCGGGCGACTATGCTGGGGTATGTAAGCCCGCTGTCAAATAAGCATGTTGTCTCAGTCCCGTTCACTTCTGCTGGCCCGCTGTTGGAAAACAACTTCTCTGACTGGAAGGGTTTCCACTTCTTCCCTTGTTTCACCCTCACAGGCCTTAAACAAGCCATCTGATGAGCGGGTTGTTTGTTTGGGCACCGTGTTGTCCAATGAGAAGTAGTCCGACAGAACCTACAATATCTCTCATTATCTCCCCGGTTCCTGACGGGTTCATGAGACGTCGGCCCCTGTGTTCTGTTAGGCGGCTGGGAGCGCATGTTATGACTGGGAGGGAGCTCCTTGCGAGACGGCCCTTGCTGCTGTTGATCTGAAGAGGAAGGCGACTGCGATGAAGATGCTCCTTTGTCCGGGGCTGGCAGGTCAGGGTGTTTTCTTTTCTGTCCCAGTACTTCGGCCTGTGCCGTCTGGAACCTTTCAGCAAAAAGAATTATCTGGTCCAGTTGCTGTGCGCCCTGCTCCGCCAGGTACTTCCTTAAGTCCGGAGACATGTTGGCCTTTATCTGTTCGCACAGATGAGCTCTTCGAGTCCTTCAAACGATTTAGCCAAACCCGACGGCTCTCTCCAGCGAGTGAGGTAATTCCTCAGCCTCTCCGCGAACTGGGGAAAACTTTCTCCTTTCTCCAGTCGACTTTCCCTAAACATTGTTTGGCACTTCCGGGGAGTCCATTGGAATCGCTGTAACAGGGCGTTCCGCAGAGCCTCAAAGTTACCTTGGTCATCTACCAGCATCTTGCTATAGACCTCATAACCATGTCCTCTTAGAGATTGAGATAATTTGAGACACCAAAGACTATCATCCAGCCCGTATGCCTTTGCCATCCGTTCAAATTTTTCTAAAAATACCTCAATTTTCTCATTCCCGTTAGGAAAAGAGTCCATCGGAAAATTCATGGCTGCCATCCGGGGCCCTCCGTTTCCTGAGGTGTCTGTTGCCCCTGCTCCGGGAGAATCTCCGTTAGCCGAACTGCCTTCCGAAGATCGGTACTGCAGTTCCAGTGAACGCAGGGCAAGTTCATGCTGTCTCTCTGCTGCCTTCTCCCTCTCTTGGGCTTCCCTCTGTGCTAACTTCTCCTGGGCTTCCCTCTGTGCTATCTTCTCCTGGGCTTCCCTCTGTGCTATCTTCTCCTGGGCTTCCCTCTGTGCTATCTTCTCCTGGGCTTCCCTCTCTGCTATCTTCTCCTGGGCTTCCCTCTCTGCTATCTTCTCCTGGGCTTCCCTCTCTGCTTTTCTCTCCTCTGCCTGTCGGGTCTTCTCTTCTTTCTCCGCTTCCCTTTTCTCTCTCTCCGTCTGCCGGTCCTGTTCCCTCATAATGTAAGCCCTAGTCTCGGCCTCATTCATCCCCATGCTTTTAGCTGCGTCCTTCCATGCAGTAAGTAGCTTGACCAATTCAGCCATCTTACCTGACAAATCAGCAGTACTCACAACGAGGGGAAATGACAAAAAAGGAACAAGAAAAATTTACTGTTACCTACTAGGAATATGCTGTCGCAAAAACCCGCACTCAGACTAGCACCAAGTCTGACTAATAACTACCTGAAAAAAATTCAAGTTATCCAGCTACCCAAAACCCGAATTTACTTTCCTGTCAAGAAAAAAATTCGATTAGCCATCAATTACCTCTAAGTCATAAACAACCTTACTACAACTAACATCTAAACTAACTGGAACCTGTAAAAAAAACTTATAGCTGGATCAGTCTTAATATAGCTCAAGTCTAGGGGATATTTAAGAAATCTATTTCCAGAACTTTCTTCAGAGACAATCTATGAATCTAGAATTGATCCCAACAAAGATGATCCCAAGGACGACGCCACCCACTTTGTCAAGATCACAGAATTGAACGTAACAAAGATGATTCACCGGACGATAGCACCCACTTTGTCACGAAATGGATTTAGGACTAGAGACTGTCTACATATAGTGACAAGACAATAGTAAGAAGAAAGACTGAAATGATAGATTCAGATAGAAATATAGTGCAAACTGTGAAAGTTGAGACCATTGGCTCCGAGGTTGAGAACCGAGGTTGATTCTTTCCTCGCCACTTCGGACGTTTAAATTGCTATGGCCTCGAACCACCTCTAACTACCCTATGGGGATAAGGTTCAATTAAGATTCACAAACACCAAGGTACAGACAACATATAGCTACTGTACTAAAGGAAATGACTGATGCCAGCTACAATTTATACAAGTTTATTATACACCTATAAACAACAAACATATGCATGTCCCATACATCAAGTGCGAGGATGCACTCCTGAAAAACAAAATCAAGCACAGTTTAAAAAAATGCATCCACCCCAACCCTTCTCCCACAATTGCAACCTGTATGGAGAAAGAAGGTAAGGTTAACTGAAATGAACTACACTGCACTTGATGTCGCCTACACTCCAAACTAGCTGTTCTAAATTCTAACTCTAAGTCCACTGATAGCTGGAACGACGGCGAAGTGACTACACAATCTCTGCACAGACTTCGGTTCTACACAGCCTATCCTGGAATCTCCTGAACACAACTAACTGCACCTCTAAACTTCAGCAGCTGTCCTCTGCTATGATTCACCAAAACTAACAGTTCTGCCTATCTGTGCTGACTTCAGTAGAGAGAATGTTTACCCTATCTCTCTCCACTACTCTGGATTTGACTGAGGTTTAACAGAACCCCCCCTGGATTCTGGACTGGAACTGTAGCTGACTTCTACCACTCTGAAATTACCTGCCCGAGTATCTATAACTGGGCCGTCGGCTTTATTATGGCCGTGAAGAAACGAACACAAAATTACCACAACGCTGGCAGCCTGCCAAATCTGCGTGTGTAACGAGCGTCAGAGCTCAGGATTTATCCACAAAAATCCTATTCGCTGGAAAATGTCTTCCCCTGGCTGGGAAAACGTATTTTCTTCCTCTCCTTCCACTACTGGCAACTAACGTAAAACCCTTGCGGTTCTGCGAATGCCCCAACTTTGCCGTGGGAGAAATTTTGTGGTCTCAAAATTCCGCTCTCATTCCCACAAAGCCGGTACCTGCTGTTTTAGACAAAACAAAACAACAGCTAAACAAACCATAATAATACATTTCAAATAACAATTAACTTCCTTACTCTTCACCACGTAACTCCCCTCTCTACCTGAGCCTACAAAGTAAACATTGGCTAACCCAGATCGCTTGTTCTGCCTGACTAACTCCGAGCAACAATAATATTTTCAATGGCCCGTCTGGGCAGACGTACTGTGGCCTACTTCTTACGCTGACACTAATGCCGTAAGGATTAATAAAAATTAAAACTAGTCCTCTCTAGGAATTCCTAAAATTCCCGTCAGTATGATTAATCACCTCAAAATTGAAATAAAATATTATTCCCTTAACATAAATAAATTTCATCTCCATCTTCTGAATACACAGAATAACAAAGCACAATCAATAACCTATAACCCTGTTTACGCTAGCATCTACATGCCGTCAAAAGTTATACATAATGGTTATCAATTAAATCTCAGTAGTTACAAACACGTGGTTACAATTTTATGACCACGTGCTTCTCTCCCCCTCGTCCCTCTGAACATCGTATCAATAAAGATACCGTAACCACGCGCTCACGTGCTTCAATTAATACCTCTATCACTTCCGTCCACAGATATATGCGTAACTATATAAATAGCGAGCATCAAGACTCTCAATAAAATCACAAATGAAAATACACATTACACACGCTCCCGACTATTCTGTAAATACATATGATTCGCAGATGCGAGTTTCTCTCCCGACCGACTTTGCAATAATACAAAGCGGTGATATCTCAACTTTTAAACCATGCCGCTATTCTTTCAACAAGGAATTAAATGGACCTATAAATTTTTCAAGTCTATCACTAAGATCGTATTGATGGCTCTGGAGTTAAGAATTAAATTAAACTAAAACTTCCCAAGAAACTTAAATGATCGGCTAGGACTAGAAAAATTAAATAAAGTCCTCACGCAAAAATTCATGCTTACCAAATCTCGAATGTCCTACTGAAGGCAATCGACTTGACTCTGGCAACCCGGCCTTGGCAATTAATTTTTAGAGACCGAACTTATGAAGTTCGGGCGTATTTATTCTCAAGCCCCCACGCGCCGACTTCATGACGTCATATGCGCGGCGTGGTTCTAAAGCCAATGGGCGCTCTGCATTTCAACTGCAGTTAGCTCTCCGCCAATCAGAACCTTAGATCTTTCTGATGCAACCAGTCCCCGCTAGACAAAGAACCGGGAATTGGTCCTAGCCCTATACTGCGGAAATGAAGCAAAAATGGCCGCAAATAATTTAACTCCCGAAAAATGCGTATATGGCCACGCAATATCTTTAAAAAAAAGACACTGGTGCAAATCCTGATCCAGCCTCTATAATCTCAATCTAGAATAATACTTTCTAATTCCCTACACCCCCATTCTAAACACATAAAGAAGAACCATAAAGCAGATGAGATCAAACTCCCTCGTGATCTCATCTTGAAAAAAACGTAAATAATAGAAGGAGAAGAAACATGGAGAAGGATTTCCTGTAATCCCTCCAAAAATATATTGAACAAATTGCAAGGAGAAAAAGACATGGGCCATTTGAAAGACAGAATCTCAGTACTCTCGTCACATCACTCCCCCCTTTCAAAGATTGAGCAACGATCTCATTACTGAAATCTCTGTGTTTCACATTGGCCCTTAACTGTCTACAAGGCTGTCTGTCCTTACCCCTCCTATTCAGTGTTCTTCGACCTTCCTCTTTTGCGTTTCCTCCTTCTTCCTCTCCTAGAATGAGCTCCTATGCTCCGTTGGGAGAGTTGATCTCTCTTCAGACCTGTGCCGTCTAATGGCGGGTCTGAACTTTCCCTTGCTATGACCGTCAAAAGGCTGTCCTGGTCAGCTGATGTGACCGGCGGGCGCTGTGGCGACCTGGCAATGGCGACTTCCTCGCTGCGCGTCAGCAGAGTTGTGACTGCTGGTACCGTGCGAAACTGATGCAAACGTCTCGGGTTCCTCTGGTGTAGAGCCTCCGATTTCTTGCTGGGTGTCTATTGGATCACGATCGACCTCAATAGCTTCTACCTTTGAAGAAAGGTAGGTAAGATCTGCCCCTGGCAGTGGTTCTGGACTCGCTCTTCCCCTACCAATCTGAAGCGGGACAGAGCTCTCCAAAATCGCTCCTTGCGAAGTTATAAGGCAGTTTCCCTCACTAATTCCTGGCCTGGAAAGTTTGTGAGATGCCCGTATAGTTCCAGAGAGTCCTCCGTCTAAAACTCTGGTTCTAAGAAAATTCTCAACCTTGCCCTCCCCGTCGAGAGTTGCTGGCGTCAGTTGGAATGTGTCCTGCAGTGACACTTGACGGTTTAAGATCCCGTTAGATCGCGGAGAATCTGAGATAAAGCTCTCGGTGACTGGTTCCAATGTTCCGTGAAACGAATTGGAAAAGATAGCCAATTTTTCAGGCTGCTCGTTACAAGAGTCGTTTCCTGTAAACGAGATACGAGAGTTGTGGGGCCCATCTCCGTTTATAGGCAAACGGATACTCAGATCACTGTCCTCCTCCGTTTGAGTAAAGTGCTGGTCGGATGGGGCTCCAGGGCTGGTTGGAACTATATGCTCGCTCAGACCGCTATCTTGTGCCCTATGAAGATGGCGCTGGTCGTTGACATATGTAATACCGCTCTTGTCAGTATGTCCCTCACTTGAAGGAGCTAATACCATCGGGGGCCTAATTCCCGACAACAAAGAGTGTACTTCCGGAATCAGAGGCGTCGTCACCACTGTTTGGCCGGTTGGCTGAACAGGGCTGGCGGGCGAATTTGCCTCTGCAAATAACATACCACTGTCGTCAGAGGCGTTGCACCTCTCCTTGGCACGACAGCTATGTTTGAGCTCGCTCGGGGCTCCGTGAATTAGGGGTTCTCCTTTTTCACTTATCTGGCCTGCAGTAGGCCCCCTTGCATCAGCAAGGATCGGTGTGTGGGCGGGTTCCCCAAAACTAAATATGGGTTACCGAGAATGAAGTCGTAGGCCGGCTGAGCCGTTACAGCTGCCTTGATGGTGCCAGACACGAACCTACATTTCACCTCAATATTGGCTACCGGAAAGCACTGTGAAGTCCCTTTCCTTAAAACTCCACCAATATTCACTTTTTCCTTCGTCATCTGCCAGGGCTTCACCAGATGTCGGGCGACTATGCTGGGGTATGTAAGCCCGCTGTCAAATAAGCATGTTGTCTCAGTCCCGTTCACTTCTGCTGGCCCGCTGTTGGAAAACAACTTCTCTGACTGGAAGGGTTTCCACTTCTTCCCTTGTTTCACCCTCACAGGCCTTAAACAAGCCATCTGATGAGCGGGTTGTTTGTTTGGGCACCGTGATGTCCAATGAGAAGTAGTCCGACAGAACCTACAATATCTCTCATTATCTCCCCGGTTCCTGACGGGTTCATGAGACGTCGGCCCCTGTGTTCTGTTAGGCGGCTGGGAGCGCATGTTATGACTGGGAGGGAGCTCCTTGCGAGACGGCCCTTGCTGCTGTTGATCTGAAGAGGAAGGCGACTGCGATGAAGATGCTCCTTTGTCCGGGGCTGGCAGGTCAGGGTGTTTTCTTTTCTGTCCCAGTACTTCGGCCTGTGCCGTCTGGAACCTTTCAGCAAAAAGAATTATCTGGTCCAGTTGCTGTGCGCCCTGCTCCGCCAGGTACTTCCTTAAGTCCGGAGACATGTTGGCCTTTATCTGTTCGCACATGATGAGCTCTTCGAGTCCTTCAAACGATTTAGCCAAACCCGACAACTCTCTCCAGCGAGTGAGGTAATTCCTCAGCCTCTCCGCGAACTGGGGAAAACTTTCTCCTTTCTCCAGTCGACTTTCCCTAAACATTGTTTGGCACTTCCGGGGAGTCCATTGGAATCGCTGTAACAGGGCGTTCCGCAGAGCCTCAAAGTTACCTTGGTCATCTACCAGCATCTTGCTATAGACCTCATATCCATGTCCTCTTAGAGATTGAGATAATTTGAGACACCAAAGACTATCATCCAGCCCGTATGCCTTTGCCATCCGTTCAAATTTTTCTAAAAATACCTCAATTTTCTCATTCCCGTTAGGAAAAGAGTCCATCGGAAAATTCATGGCTGCCATCCGGGGCCCTCCGTTTCCTGAGGTGTCTGTTGCCCCTGCTCCGGGAGAATCTCCGTTAGCCGAACTGCCTTCCGAAGATCGGTACTGCAGTTCCAGTGAACGCAGGGCAAGTTCATGCTGTCTCTCTGCTGCCTTCTCCCTCTCTTGGGCTTCCCTCTGTGCTAACTTCTCCTGGGCTTCCCTCTGTGCTATCTTCTCCTGGGCTTCCCTCTGTGCTATCTTCTCCTGGGCTTCCCTCTGTGCTATCTTCTCCTGGGCTTCCCTCTCTGCTATCTTCTCCTGGGCTTCCCTCTCTGCTATCTTCTCCTGGGCTTCCCTCTCTGCTTTTCTCTCCTCTGCCTGTCGGGTCTTCTCTTCTTTCCGCCTCCCTTTTCTCTCTCTCCGTCTGCCGGTCCTGTTCCCTCATAATGTAAGCCCTAGTCTCGGCCTCATTCATCCCCATGCTTTTAGCTGCGTCCTTCCATGCAGTAAGTAGCTTGACCAATTCAGCCATCTTACCTGACAAATCAGCAGTACTCACAACGAGGGGAAATGACAAAAAAGGAACAAGAAAAATTTACTGTTACCTACTAGGAATATGCTGTCGCAAAAACCCGCACTCAGACTAGCACCAAGTCTGACTAATAACTACCTGAAAAAAAATTCAAGTTATCCAGCTACCCAAAACCCGAATTTACTTTCCTGTTAAGAAAAAAAATTCAATTAGCCATCAATTACCTCTAAGTCATAAACAACCTTACTACAACTATCATCTAACTAACTGTAACCTGTGGAAAAAAACTTATAGCTGGATCAGTCTTAATATAGCTCAAGTCTAGGGGATTTTTAAGAAATCTATTTCCAGAACTTTCTACAGAGACAATCTATGAATCTAGAATTGATCCCAACAAAGATGATCCCAAGGACGACGCCACCCACTTTGTCAAGATCACAGAATTGAACGTAACAAAGATGATTCACCGGACGATAGCACCCACTTTGTCACGAAATGGATTTAGGACTAGAGACTGTCTACATATAGTGACAAGACAATAGTAAGAAGAAGACTGAAATGATAGATTCAGATAGAAATATAGTGCAAACTGTGAAAGTTGAGACCATTGGCTCCGAGGTTGAGAACCGAGGTTGATTCTTTCCTCGCCACTTCGGACGTTTAAATTGCTATGGCCTCGAACCACCTCTAACTACCCTATGGGGATAAGGTTCAATTAAGATTCACAAACACCAAGGTACAGACAACATATAGCTACTGTACTAAAGGAAATGACTGATGCCAGCTACAATTTATACAAGTTTATTATACACCTATAAACAACAAACATATGCATGTCCCATACATCAAGTGCGAGGATGCACTCCTGAAAAACAAAATCAAGCACAGTTAAAAAAATGCATCCACCCCAACCCTTCTCCCACAATTGCAACCTGTATGGAGAAAGAAGGTAAGGTTAACTGAAATGAACTACACTGCACTTGATGTCGCCTACACTCCAAACTAGCTGTTCTAAATTCTAACTCTAAGTCCACTGATAGCTGGAACGACGGCGAAGTGACTACACAATCTCTGCACAGACTTCGGTTCTACACAGCCTATCCTGGAATCTCCTGAACACAACTAACTGCACCTCTAAACTTCAGCAGCTGTCCTCTGCTATGATTCACCAAAACTAACAGTTCTGCCTATCTGTGCTGACTTCAGTAGAGAGAATGTTTACCCTATCTCTCTCCACTACTCTGGATTTGACTGAGGTTTAACAGAACCCCCCCTGGATTCTGGACTGGAACTGTAGCTGACTTCTACCACTCTGAAATTACCTGCCCGAGTATCTATAACTGGGCCGTCGGCTTTATTATGGCCGTGAAGAAGCGCCGTGAAGAAACGAACACAAAATTACCACAACGCTGGCAGCCTGCCAAATCTGCGTGTGTAACGAGCGTCAGAGCTCAGGATTTATCCACAAAAATCCTATTCGCTGGAAAATGTCTTCCCCTGGCTGGGAAAACGTATTTTCTTCCTCTCCTTCCACTACTGGCAACTAACGTAAAACCCTTGCGGTTCTGCGAATGCCCCAACTTTGCCGTGGGAGAAATTTTTGTGGTCTCAAAATTCCGCTCTCATTCCCACAAAGCCGGTACCTGCTGTTTTAGACAAAACAAAACAACAGCTAAACAAACCATAATAATACATTTCAAATAACAATTAACTTCCTTACTCTTCACCACGTAACTCCCCTCTCTACCTGAGCCTACAAAGTAAACATTGGCTAACCCAGATCGCTTGTTCTGCCTGACTAACTCCGAGCAACAATAATATTTTCAATGGCCCGTCTGGGCAGACGTACTGTGGCCTACTTCTTACGCTGACACTTATGCCGTAAGGATTAATAAAAATTAAAACTAGTCCTCTCTAGGAATTCCTAAAATTCCCGTCAGTATGATTAATCACCTCAAAATTGAAATAAAATATTATTCCCTTAACATAAATAAATTTCATCTCCATCTTCTGAATACACAGAATAACAAAGCACAATCAATAACCTATAACCCTGTTTACGCTAGCATCTACATGCCGTCAAAAGTTATACATAATGGTTATCAATTAAATCTCAGTAGTTACAAACACGTGGTTACAATTTTATGACCACGTGCTTCTCTCCCCCTCGTCCCTCTGAACATCGTATCAATAAAGATACCGTAACCACGCGCTCACGTGCTTCAATTAATACCTCTATCACTTCCGTCCACAGATATATGCGTAACTATATAAATAGCGAGCATCAAGACTCTCAATAAAATCACAAATGAAAATACACATTACACACGCTCCCGACTATTCTGTAAATACATATGATTCGCAGATGCGAGTTTCTCTCCCGACCGACTTTGCAATAATACAAAGCGGTGATATCTCAACTTTTAAACCATGCCGCTATTCTTTCAACAAGGAATTAAATGGACCTATAAATTTTCAAGTCTATCACTAAGATCGTATTGATGGCTCTGGAGTTAAGAATTAAATTAAACTAAAACTTCCCAAGAAACTTAAATGATCGGCTAGGACTAGAAAAATTAAATAAAGTCCTCACGCAAAAATTCATGCTTACCAAATCTCGAATGTCCTACTGAAGGCAATCGACTTGACTCTGGCAACCCGGCCTTGGCAATTAATTTTTAGAGACCGAACTTATGAAGTTCGGGCGTATTTATTCTCAAGCCCCCACGCGCCGACTTCATGACGTCATATGCGCGGCGTGGTTCTAAAGCCAATGGGCGCTCTGCATTTCAACTGCAGTTAGCTCTCCGCCAATCAGAACCTTAGATCTTTCTGATGCAACCAGTCCCCGCTAGACAAAGAACCGGGAATTGGTCCTAGCCCTATACTGCGGAAATGAAGCAAAAATGGCCGCAAATAATTTAACTCCCGAAAAAATGCGTATATGGCCACGCAATATTAAAAAAAAGACACTGGTGCAAATCCTGATCCTAGCCTCTATAATCTCAATCTCTAATAATACTTTCTAATTCCCTACACCCCCATTCTAAACACATAAAGAAGAACCATAAAGCAGATGAGATCAAACTCCCTCGTGATCTCATCTTGAAAAAACGTAAATAATAGAAGGAGAAGAAACATGGAGAAGGATTTCCTGTAATCCCTCCAAAAATATATTGAACAAATTGCAAGGAGAAAAAGACATGGGCCATTTGAAAGACAGAATCTCAGTACTCTCGTCACATCACTCCCCCCTTTCAAAGATTGAGCAACGATCTCATTACTGAAATCTCTGTGTTTCACATTGGCCCTTAACTGTCTACAAGGCTGTCTGTCCTTACCCCTCCTATTCAGTGTTCTTCGACCTTCCTCTTTTGCGTTTCCTCCTTCTTCCTCTCCTAGAATGAGCTCCTATGCTCCGTTGGGAGAGTTGATCTCTCTTCAGACCTGTGCCGTCTAATGGCGGGTCTGAACTTTCCCTTGCTATGACCGTCAAAAGGCTGTCCTGGTCAGCTGATGTGACCGGCGGGCGCTGTGGCGACCTGGCAATGGCGACTTCCTCGCTGCGCGTCAGCAGAGTTGTGACTGCTGGTACCGTGCGAGAACGATGCAACGTCTCGGGTTCCTCTGGTGTAGAGCCTCCGATTTCTTGCTGGGTGTCTATTGGATCACGATCGACCTCAATAGCTTCTACCTTTGAAGAAAGGTAGGTAAGATCTGCCCCTGGCAGTGGTTCTGGACTCGCTCTTCCCCTACCAATCTGAAGCGGGACAGAGCTCTCCAAAATCGCTCCTTGCGAAGTTATAAGGCAGTTTCCCTCACTAATTCCTGGCCTGGAAAGTTTGTGAGATGCCCGTATAGTTCCAGAGAGTCCTCCGTCTAAAACTCTGGTTCTAAGAAAATTCTCAACCTTGCCCTCCCCGTCGAGAGTTGCTGGCGTCAGTTGGAATGTGTCCTGCAGTGACACTTGACGGTTTAAGATCCCGTTAGATCGCGGAGAATCTGAGATAAAGCTCTCGGTGACTGGTTCCAATGTTCCGTGAAACGAATTGGAAAAGATAGCCAATTTTTCAGGCTGCTCGTTACAAGAGTCGTTTCCTGTAAACGAGATACGAGAGTTGTGGGGCCCATCTCCGTTTATAGGCAAACGGATACTCAGATCACTGTCCTCCTCCGTTTGAGTAAAGTGCTGGTCGGATGGGGCTCCAGGGCTGGTTGGAACTATATGCTCGCTCAGACCGCTATCTTGTGCCCTATGAAGATGGCGCTGGTCGTTGACATATGTAATACCGCTCTTGTCAGTATGTCCCTCACTTGAAGGAGCTAATACCATCGGGGGCCTAATTCCCGACAACAAAGAGTGTACTTCCGGAATCAGAGGCGTCGTCACCACTGTTTGGCCGGTTGGCTGAACAGGGCTGGCGGGCGAATTTGCCTCTGCAAATAACATACCACTGTCGTCAGAGGCGTTGCACCCCTCCTTGGCACGACAGCTATGTTTGAGCTCGCTCGGGGCTCCGTGAATTAGGGGTTCTCCTTTTTCACTTATCTGGCCTGCAGTAGGCCCCCTTGCATCAGCAAGGATCGGTGTGGGCGGGTTCCCCAAAACTAAATATGGGTTACCGAGAATGAAGTCGTAGGCCGGCTGAGCCGTTACAGCTGCCTTGATGGTGCCAGACACGAACCTACATTTCACCTCAATATTGGCTACCGGAAAGCACTGTGAAGTCCCTTTCCTTAAAACTCCACCAATATTCACTTTTTCCTTCGTCATCTGCCAGGGCTTCACCAGATGTCGGGCGACTATGCTGGGGTATGTAAGCCCGCTGTCAAATAAGCATGTTGTCTCAGTCCCGTTCACTTCTGCTGGCCCGCTGTTGGAAAACAACTTCTCTGACTGGAAGGGTTTCCACTTCTTCCCTTGTTTCACCCTCACAGGCCTTAAACAAGCCATCTGATGAGCGGGTTGTTTGTTTGGGCACCGTGATGTCCAATGAGAAGTAGTCCGACAGAACCTACAATATCTCTCATTATCTCCCCGGTTCCTGACGGGTTCATGAGACGTCGGCCCCTGTGTTCTGTTAGGCGGCTGGGAGCGCATGTTATGACTGGGAGGGAGCTCCTTGCGAGACGGCCCTTGCTGCTGTTGATCTGAAGAGGAAGGCGACTGCGATGAAGATGCTCCTTTGTCCGGGGCTGGCAGGTCAGGGTGTTTTCTTTTCTGTCCCAGTACTTCGGCCTGTGCCGTCTGGAACCTTTCAGCAAAAAGAATTATCTGGTCCAGTTGCTGTGCGCCCTGCTCCGCCAGGTACTTCCTTAAGTCCGGAGACATGTTGGCCTTTATCTGTTCGCACATGATGAGCTCTTCGAGTCCTTCAAACGATTTAGCCAAACCCGACAACTCTCTCCAGCGAGTGAGGTAATTCCTCAGCCTCTCCGCGAACTGGGGAAAACTTTCTCCTTTCTCCAGTCGACTTTCCCTAAACATTGTTTGGCACTTCCGGGGAGTCCATTGGAATCGCTGTAACAGGGCGTTCCGCAGAGCCTCAAAGTTACCTTGGTCATCTACCAGCATCTTGCTATAGACCTCATAACCATGTCCTCTTAGAGATTGAGATAATTTGAGACACCAAAGACTATCATCCAGCCCGTATGCCTTTGCCATCCGTTCAAATTTTTCTAAAAATACCTCAATTTTCTCATTCCCGTTAGGAAAAGAGTCCATCGGAAAATTCATGGCTGCCATCCGGGGCCCTCCGTTTCCTGAGGTGTCTGTTGCCCCTGCCCGGGAGAATCTCCGTTAGCCGAACTGCCTTCCGAAGATCGGTACTGCAGTTCCAGTGAACGCAGGGCAAGTTCATGCTGTCTCTCTGCTGCCTTCTCCCTCTCTTGGGCTTCCCTCTGTGCTAACTTCTCCTGGGCTTCCCTCTGTGCTATCTTCTCCTGGGCTTCCCTCTGTGCTATCTTCTCCTGGGCTTCCCTCTGTGCTATCTTCTCCTGGGCTTCCCTCTCTGCTATCTTCTCCTGGGCTTCCCTCTCTGCTATCTTCTCCTGGGCTTCCCTCTCTGCTTTTCTCTCCTCTGCCTGTCGGGTCTTCTCTTCTTTCTCCGCTTCCCTTTTCTCTCTCTCCGTCTGCCGGTCCTGTTCCCTCATAATGTAAGCCCTAGTCTCGGCCTCATTCATCCCCATGCTTTTAGCTGCGTCCTTCCATGCAGTAAGTAGCTTGACCAATTCAGCCATCTTACCTGACAAATCAGCAGTACTCACAACGAGGGGAAATGACAAAAAAGGAACAAGAAAAATTTACTGTTACCTACTAGGAATATGCTGTCGCAAAAACCCGCACTCAGACTAGCACCAAGTCTGACTAATAACTACCTGAAAAAAATTCAAGTTATCCAGCTACCCAAAACCCGAATTTACTTTCCTGTTAAGAAAAAAAAATTCAATTAGCCATCAATTACCTCTAAGTCATAAACAACCTTACTACAACTATCATCTAACTAACTGTAACCTGTGGAAAAAAACTTATAGCTGGATCAGTCTTAATATAGCTCAAGTCTAGGGGATATTATAAAGAAAATCTATTTCCAGAACTTTCTACAGAGACAATCTATGAATCTAGAATTGATCCCAACAAAGATGATCCCAAGGACGACGCCACCCACTTTGTCAAGATCACAGAATTGAACGTAACAAAGATGATTCACCGGACGATAGCACCCACTTTGTCACGAAATGGATTTAGGACTAGAGACTGTCTACATATAGTGACAAGACAATAGTAAGAAGGAAGACTGAAATGATAGATTCAGATAGAAATATAGTGCAAACTGTGAAAGTTGAGACCATTGGCTCCGAGGTTGAGAACCGAGGTTGATTCTTTCCTCGCCACTTCGGACGTTTAAATTGCTATGGCCTCGAACCACCTCTAACTACCCTATGGGGATAAGGTTCAATTAAGATTCACAAACACCAAGGTACAGACAACATATAGCTACTGTACTAAAGGAAATGACTGATGCCAGCTACAATTTATACAAGTTTATTATACACCTATAAACAACAAACATATGCATGTCCCATACATCAAGTGCGAGGATGCACTCCTGAAAAACAAAATCAAGCACAGTTAAAAAAAATGCATCCACCCCAACCCTTCTCCCACAATTGCAACCTGTATGGAGAAAGAAGGTAAGGTTAACTGAAATGAACTACACTGCACTTGATGTCGCCTACACTCCAAACTAGCTGTTCTAACTCTAACTCTAAGTCCACTGATAGCTGGAACGACGGCGAAGTGACTACACAATCTCTGCACAGACTTCGGTTCTACACAGCCTATCCTGGAATCTCCTGAACACAACTAACTGCACCTCTAAACTTCAGCAGCTGTCCTCTGCTATGATTCACCAAAACTAACAGTTCTGCCTATCTGTGCTGACTTCAGTAGAGAGAATGTTTACCCTATCTCTCTCCACTACTCTGGATTTGACTGAGGTTTAACAGAACCCCCCCTGGATTCTGGACTGGAACTGTAGCTGACTTCTACCACTCTGAAATTACCTGCCCGAGTATCTATAACTGGGCCGTCGGCTTTATTATGGCCGTGAAGAAACGAACACAAAATTACCACAACGCTGGCAGCCTGCCAAATCTGCGTGTGTAACGAGCGTCAGAGCTCAGGATTTATCCACAAAAATCCTATTCGCTGGAAAATGTCTTCCCCTGGCTGGGAAAACGTATTTTCTTCCTCTCCTTCCACTACTGGCAACTAACGTAAAACCCTTGCGGTTCTGCGAATGCCCCAACTTTGCCATGGGAGAAATTTTGTGGTCTCAAAATTCCGCTCTCATTCCCACAAAGCTTTAGACAAAACAAAACAACAGCTAAACAAACCATAATAATACATTTCAAATAACAATTAACTTCCTTACTCTTCACCACGTAACTCCCCTCTCTACCTGAGCCTACAAAGTAAACATTGGCTAACCCAGATCGCTTGTTCTGCCTGACTAACTCCGAGCAACAATAATATTTTCAATGGCCCGTCTGGGCAGACGTACTGTGGCCTACTTCTTACGCTGACACTAATGCCGTAAGGATTAATAAAAATTAAAACTAGTCCTCTCTAGGAATTCCTAAAATTCCCGTCAGTATGATTAATCACCTCAAAATTGAAATAAAATATTATTCCCTTAACATAAATAAATTTCATCTCCATCTTCTGAATACACAGAATAACAAAGCACAATCAATAACCTATAACCCTGTTTACGCTAGCATCTACATGCCGTCAAAAGTTATACATAATGGTTATCAATTAAATCTCAGTAGTTACAAACACGTGGTTACAATTTATGACCACGTGCTTCTCTCCCCCTCGTCCCTCTGAACATCGTATCAATAAAGATACCGTAACCACGCGCTCACGTGCTTCAATTAATACCTCTATCACTTCCGTCCACAGATATATGCGTAACTATATAAATAGCGAGCATCAAGACTCTCAATAAAATCACAAATGAAAATACACATTACACACGCTCCCGACTATTCTGTAAATACATATGATTCGCAGATGCGAGTTTCTCTCCCGACCGACTTTGCAATAATACAAAGCGGTGATATCTCAACTTTTAAACCATGCCGCTATTCTTTCAACAAGGAATTAAATGGACCTATAAATTTTCAAGTCTATCACTAAGATCGTATTGATGGCTCTGGAGTTAAGAATTAAATTAAACTAAAACTTCCCAAGAAACTTAAATGATCGGCTAGGACTAGAAAAATTAAATAAAGTCCTCACGCAAAAATTCATGCTTACCAAATCTCGAATGTCCTACTGAAGGCAATCGACTTGACTCTGGCAACCCGGCCTTGGCAATTAATTTTTAGAGACCGAACTTATGAAGTTCGGGCGTATTTATTCTCAAGCCCCCACGCGCCGACTTCATGACGTCATATGCGCGGCGTGGTTCTAAAGCCAATGGGCGCTCTGCATTTCAACTGCAGTTAGCTCTCCGCCAATCAGAACCTTAGATCTTTCTGATGCAACCAGTCCCCGCTAGACAAAGAACCGGGAATTGGTCCTAGCCCTATACTGCGGAAATGAAGCAAAAATGGCCGCAAATAATTTAACTCCCGAAAAATGCGTATATGGCCACGCAATATCTTTAAAAAAAAGACACTGGTGCAAATCCTGATCCAGCCTCTATAATCTCAATCTAGAATAATACTTTCTAATTCCCTACACCCCCATTCTAAACACATAAAGAAGAACCATAAAGCAGATGAGATCAAACTCCCTCGTGATCTCATCTTGAAAAAAACGTAAATAATAGAAATCTTGAAAAAACGTAAATAATAGAAGGAGAAGAAACATGGAGAAGGATTTCCTGTAATCCCTCCAAAAATATATTGAACAAATTGCAAGGAGAAAAAGACATGGGCCATTTGAAAGACAGAATCTCAGTACTCTCGTCACATCACTCCCCCCTTTCAAAGATTGAGCAACGATCTCATTACTGAAATCTCTGTGTTTCACATTGGCCCTTAACTGTCTACAAGGCTGTCTGTCCTTACCCCTCCTATTCAGTGTTCTTCGACCTTCCTCTTTTGCGTTTCCTCCTTCTTCCTCTCCTAGAATGAGCTCCTATGCTCCGTTGGGAGAGTTGATCTCTCTTCAGACCTGTGCCGTCTAATGGCGGGTCTGAACTTTCCCTTGCTATGACCGTCAAAAGGCTGTCCTGGTCAGCTGATGTGACCGGCGGGCGCTGTGGCGACCTGGCAATGGCGACTTCCTCGCTGCGCGTCAGCAGAGTTGTGACTGCTGGTACCGTGCGAAACGATGCAACGTCTCGGGTTCCTCTGGTGTAGAGCCTCCGATTTCTTGCTGGGTGTCTATTGGATCACGATCGACCTCAATAGCTTCTACCTTTGAAGAAAGGTAGGTAAGATCTGCCCCTGGCAGTGGTTCTGGACTCGCTCTTCCCCTACCAATCTGAAGCGGGACAGAGCTCTCCAAAATCGCTCCTTGCGAAGTTATAAGGCAGTTTCCCTCACTAATTCCTGGCCTGGAAAGTTTGTGAGATGCCCGTATAGTTCCAGAGAGTCCTCCGTCTAAAACTCTGGTTCTAAGAAAATTCTCAACCTTGCCCTCCCCGTCGAGAGTTGCTGGCGTCAGTTGGAATGTGTCCTGCAGTGACACTTGACGGTTTAAGATCCCGTTAGATCGCGGAGAATCTGAGATAAAGCTCTCGGTGACTGGTTCCAATGTTCCGTGAAACGAATTGGAAAAGATAGCCAATTTTTCAGGCTGCTCGTTACAAGAGTCGTTTCCTGTAAACGAGATACGAGAGTTGTGGGGCCCATCTCCGTTTTTTATAGGCAAACGGATACTCAGATCACTGTCCTCCTCCGTTTGAGTAAAGTGCTGGTCGGATGGGGCTCCAGGGCTGGTTGGAACTATATGCTCGCTCAGACCGCTATCTTGTGCCCTATGAAGATGGCGCTGGTCGTTGACATATGTAATACCGCTCTTGTCAGTATGTCCCTCACTTGAAGGAGCTAATACCATCGGGGGCCTAATTCCCGACAACAAAGAGTGTACTTCCGGAATCAGAGGCGTCGTCACCACTGTTTGGCCGGTTGGCTGAACAGGGCTGGCGGGCGAATTTGCCTCTGCAAATAACATACCACTGTCGTCAGAGGCGTTGCACCTCTCCTTGGCACGACAGCTATGTTTGAGCTCGCTCGGGGCTCCGTGAATTAGGGGTTCTCCTTTTTCACTTATCTGGCCTGCAGTAGGCCCCCTTGCATCAGCAAGGATCGGTGTGGGCGGGTTCCCCAAAACTAAATATGGGTTACCGAGAATGAAGTCGTAGGCCGGCTGAGCCGTTACAGCTGCCTTGATGGTGCCAGACACGAACCTACATTTCACCTCAATATTGGCTACCGGAAAGCACTGTGAAGTCCCTTTCCTTAAAACTCCACCAATATTCACTTTTTCTTTCGTCATCTGCCAGGGCTTCACCAGATGTCGGGCGACTATGCTGGGGTATGTAAGCCCGCTGTCAAATAAGCATGTTGTCTCAGTCCCGTTCACTTCTGCTGGCCCGCTGTTGGAAAACAACTTCTCTGACTGGAAGGGTTTCCACTTCTTCCCTTGTTTCACCCTCACAGGCCTTAAACAAGCCATCTGATGAGCGGGTTGTTTGTTTGGGCACCGTGATGTCCAATGAGAAGTAGTCCGACAGAACCTACAATATCTCTCATTATCTCCCCGGTTCCTGACGGGTTCATGAGACGTCGGCCCCTGTGTTCTGTTAGGCGGCTGGGAGCGCATGTTATGACTGGGAGGGAGCTCCTTGCGAGACGGCCCTTGCTGCTGTTGATCTGAAGAGGAAGGCGACTGCGATGAAGATGCTCCTTTGTCCGGGGCTGGCAGGTCAGGGTGTTTTCTTTTCTGTCCCAGTACTTCGGCCTGTGCCGTCTGGAACCTTTCAGCAAAAAGAATTATCTGGTCCAGTTGCTGTGCGCCCTGCTCCGCCAGGTACTTCCTTAAGTCTGGGGACATGTTGGCCTTTATCTGTTCGCACATGATGAGCTCTTCGAGTCCTTCAAACGATTTAGCCAAACCCGACAACTCTCTCCAGCGAGTGAGGTAATTCCTCAGCCTCTCCGCGAACTGGGGAAAACTTTCTCCTTTCTCCAGTCGACTTTCCCTAAACATTGTTTGGCACTTCCGGGGAGTCCATTGGAATCGCTGTAACAGGGCGTTCCGCAGAGCCTCAAAGTTACCTTGGTCATCTACCAGCATCTTGCTATAGACCTCATAACCATGTCCTCTTAGAGATTGAGATAATTTGAGACACCAAAGACTATCATCCAGCCCGTATGCCTTTGCCATCCGTTCAAATTTTTCTAAAAATACCTCAATTTTCTCATTCCCGTTAGGAAAAGAGTCCATCGGAAAATTCATGGCTGCCATCCGGGGCCCTCCGTTTCCTGAGGTGTCTGTTGCCCCTGCTCCGGGAGAATCTCCGTTAGCCGAACTGCCTTCCGAAGATCGGTACTGCAGTTCCAGTGAACGCAGGGCAAGTTCATGCTGTCTCTCTGCTGCCTTCTCCCTCTCTTGGGCTTCCCTCTGTGCTAACTTCTCCTGGGCTTCCCTCTGTGCTATCTTCTCCTGGGCTTCCCTCTGTGCTATCTTCTCCTGGGCTTCCCTCTGTGCTATCTTCTCCTGGGCTTCCCTCTCTGCTATCTTCTCCTGGGCTTCCCTCTCTGCTATCTTCTCCTGGGCTTCCCTCTCTGCTTTTCTCTCCTCTGCCTGTCGGGTCTTCTCTTCTTTCTCCGCTTCCCTTTTCTCTCTCTCCGTCTGCCGGTCCTGTTCCCTCATAATGTAAGCCCTAGTCTCGGCCTCATTCATCCCCATGCTTTTAGCTGCGTCCTTCCATGCAGTAAGTAGCTTGACCAATTCAGCCATCTTACCTGACAAATCAGCAGTACTCACAACGAGGGGAAATGACAAAAAAGGAACAAGAAAAATTTACTGTTACCTACTAGGAATATGCTGTCGCAAAAACCCGCACTCAGACTAGCACCAAGTCTGACTAATAACTACCTGAAAAAAATTCAAGTTATCCAGCTACCCAAAACCCGAATTTACTTTCCTGTTAAGAAAAAAAAATTCAATTAGCCATCAATTACCTCTAAGTCATAAACAACCTTACTACAACTAACATCTAAACTAACTGGAACCTGTAAAAAAAACTTATAGCTGGATCAGTCTTAATATAGCTCAAGTCTAGGGGATATTTAAGAAATCTATTTCCAGAACTTTCTTCAGAGACAATCTATGAATCTAGAATTGATCCCAACAAAGATGATCCCAAGGACGACGCCACCCACTTTGTCAAGATCACAGAATTGAACGTAACAAAGATGATTCACCGGACGATAGCACCCACTTTGTCACGAAATGGATTTAGGACTAGAGACTGTCTACATATAGTGACAAGACAATAGTAAGAAGGAAGACTGAAATGATAGATTCAGATAGAAATATAGTGCAAACTGTGAAAGTTGAGACCATTGGCTCCGAGGTTGAGAACCGAGGTTGATTCTTTCCTCGCCACTTCGGACGTTTAAATTGCTATGGCCTCGAACCACCTCTAACTACCCTATGGGGATAAGGTTCAATTAAGATTCACAAACACCAAGGTACAGACAACATATAGCTACTGTACTAAAGGAAATGACTGATGCCAGCTACAATTTATACAAGTTTATTATACACCTATAAACAACAAACATATGCATGTCCCATACATCAAGTGCGAGGATGCACTCCTGAAAAACAAAATCAAGCACAGTTAAAAAAATGCATCCACCCCAACCCTTCTCCCACAATTGCAACCTGTATGGAGAAAGAAGGTAAGGTTAACTGAAATGAACTACACTGCACTTGATGTCGCCTACACTCCAAACTAGCTGTTCTAAATTCTAACTCTAAGTCCACTGATAGCTGGAACGACGGCGAAGTGACTACACAATCTCTGCACAGACTTCGGTTCTACACAGCCTATCCTGGAATCTCCTGAACACAACTAACTGCACCTCTAAACTTCAGCAGCTGTCCTCTGCTATGATTCACCAAAACTAACAGTTCTGCCTATCTGTGCTGACTTCAGTAGAGAGAATGTTTACCCTATCTCTCTCCACTACTCTGGATTTGACTGAGGTTTAACAGAAACCCCCCTGGATTCTGGACTGGAACTGTAGCTGACTTCTACCACTCTGAAATTACCTGCCCGAGTATCTATAACTGGGCCGTCGGCTTTATTATGGCCGTGAAGAAACGAACACAAAATTACCACAACGCTGGCAGCCTGCCAAATCTGCGTGTGTAACGAGCGTCAGAGCTCAGGATTTATCCACAAAAATCCTATTCGCTGGAAAATGTCTTCCCCTGGCTGGGAAAACGTATTTTCTTCCTCTCCTTCCACTACTGGCAACTAACGTAAAACCCTTGCGGTTCTGCGAATGCCCCAACTTTGCCGTGGGAGAAATTTTGTGGTCTCAAAATTCCGCTCTCATTCCCACAAAGCCGGTACCTGCTGTTTTAGACAAAACAAAACAACAGCTAAACAAACCATAATAATACATTTCAAATAACAATTAACTTCCTTACTCTTCACCACGTAACTCCCCTCTCTACCTGAGCCTACAAAGTAAACATTGGCTAACCCAGATCGCTTGTTCTGCCTGACTAACTCCGAGCAACAATAATATTTTCAATGGCCCGTCTGGGCAGACGTACTGTGGCCTACTTCTTACGCTGACACTAATGCCGTAAGGATTAATAAAAATTAAAACTAGTCCTCTCTAGGAATTCCTAAAATTCCCGTCAGTATGATTAATCACCTCAAAATTGAAATAAAATATCATTCCCTTAACATAAATAAATTTCATCTCCATCTTCTGAATACACAGAATAACAAAGCACAATCAATAACCTATAACCCTGTTTACGCTAGCATCTACATGCCGTCAAAAGTTATACATAATGGTTATCAATTAAATCTCAGTAGTTACAAACACGTGGTTACAATTTTATGACCACGTGCTTCTCTCCCCCTCGTCCCTCTGAACATCGTATCAATAAAGATACCGTAACCACGCGCTCACGTGCTTCAATTAATACCTCTATCACTTCCGTCCACAGATATATGCGTAACTATATAAATAGCGAGCATCAAGACTCTCAATAAAATCACAAATGAAAATACACATTACACACGCTCCCGACTATTCTGTAAATACATATGATTCGCAGATGCGAGTTTCTCTCCCGACCGACTTTGCAATAATACAAAGCGATGATATCTCAACTTTTAAACCATGCCGCTATTCTTTCAACAAGGAATTAAATGGACCTATAAATTTTCCAGTCTATCACTAAGATCGTATTGATGGCTCTGGAGTTAAGAATTAAATTAAACTAAAACTTCCCAAGAAACTTAAATGATCGGCTAGGACTAGAAAAATTAAATAAAGTCCTCACGCAAAAATTCATGCTTACCAAATCTCGAATGTCCTACTGAAGGCAATCGACTTGACTCTGGCAACCCGGCCTTGGCAATTAATTTTTAGAGACCGAACTTATGAAGTTCGGGCGTATTTATTCTCAAGCCCCCACGCGCCGACTTCATGACGTCATATGCGCGGCGTGGTTCTAAAGCCAATGGGCGCTCTGCATTTCAACTGCAGTTAGCTCTCCGCCAATCAGAACCTTAGATCTTTCTGATGCAACCAGTCCCCGCTAGACAAAGAACCGGGAATTGGTCCTAGCCCTATACTGCGGAAATGAAGCAAAAATGGCCGCAAATAATTTAACTCCCGAAAAATGCGTATATGGCCACGCAATATCTTTAAAAAAAAAGACACTGGTGCAAATCCTGATCCAGCCTCTATAATCTCAATCTAGAATAATACTTTCTAATTCCCTACACCCCCATTCTAAACACATAAAGAAGAACCATAAAGCAGATGAGATCAAACTCCCTCGTGATCTCATCTTGAAAAAACGTAAATAATAGAAGGAGAAGAAACATGGAGAAGGATTTCCTGTAATCCCTCCAAAAATATATTGAACAAATTGCAAGGAGAAAAAGACATGGGCCATTTGAAAGACAGAATCTCAGTACTCTCGTCACAATCTTCCACCACTACATATAGTAAAGGTAAAGGATCCCGTTACATGCCCATTGAGGCATATTGGGAATATGGTGTTAGGCCCATATTTTCTTGACCATCGGCACACTAGGGGTGATGTGGTCAGCATCACGCCGGCCGCCTTAACCTTCCCAGAGTTGCTCTGGTACCCAGTTGGGCCTGGGTCGACCCAGGAGCCGTTTGCAGCCTAAAAAAATCCCACCTCATCTGGGGATCGAACCATAGACCACTGAGCTAGGAAGCCAGTGCACTAACCAGTATGCTACCACTACATATAGTGGACCCCAGATATTTAAAGGTGTTCACTTCTTCTAACGTTTGCCCATTTAACGTTGGAACATGTTTCTTATTGCTATTCACCAATATCTTGCTTTTTTCTATATTAATTTCCATCCCATACGTTCTTGTTACTTTCTCCAGTAAGGTCTTGAAGTTCTGATTCTGTTCCAGCTATAAGATCGATATCATCAGCAAAACGTAGATTGCAAAGAGGTCGGCCTCCAATCGATATGGTTGTTTTATAATCGTAGAGAGCTTCCTGCATAATATGTTCTAGATATATATTAAAGAGCACTGGGGACAGGTTACATCCCTGATGAACTCCTACAGTTGTTTTGAAAAATTCTCCAATGTCATTGCTTGCAAAAACAGCACTGCTTGCGTCCTTGTATAGTGCTTCAATGATATCTATGATGTTGGTATCAAAATTGAATTTTCTCATTATTTGCCATAAGCCTTCATGCCAGACTCGATTGAAGGCTTTTGTGAAATCGATGAAGTTATGGTATAAATCGCGTTGATGATTGCAATAATCTTTCATAAATTCAGACTGTGTTGGGTTATATATATATATTGTTCTTTTCCATGTAGAACCTCAGTCTCTTATTTACTAAAATTTCTAATATTTGACCTAATTGAGAAGTTAAAGAAACTGGTTTTTTTGTAAACTAGCATTAATTTTATCCCTGTCTGATTGTAGTATTGAATTACTAAACCAACAGTTTGATCTTATGGAACGAAAGCCATCAGATATAGTGATTTTCAGTGACTCCATGTCTGTTCTGGAAGCACTTAAACAGACTCCATATGAAAACAAAGACATTTTTCTTATAGGAAGAGCGGTTCACAACTTGATCAGAGCCTACTCCATCAGTGTAACCCTTACAGTGGATCCCTGGACACAGTGATCTAACTGGAAATGAGACAGCTGATAGACTTGCAAAAACAGGAACCTCTAAACAACAAAAGGACAGACCCTGCAGCATGAGAACAGTCAAACAGATTCTCAGAAACAACACAAGGGAAATCTGGCTGAACAGATGGGCAAACGGGCCGACTGGTCGAAATGTCTTTAATGAAATGACCTGCCCAAAAGACACTGACAACATAAACAGACTCAGCAGGAGAAATCAAAGTCTTATCTTTCAGTTCTGAACAGGACACGCCAGAGTCAATAGCCATCTAAACCGTATCAACCCTCAGCACCTACCCATGTGTAGACACTGCTCTCATCCCTATGAAACAACCAGACACCTCTTCATGGAGTGTCCATCACTCACAAATGCAAGGAAAAAACTTTTACAGACACCTCTGACAGTCACCAACTCAATATATGGAACATTAAAACAATTGCAGAAAACGTGCACTTTTTTAACACATTAACTACCGCAAGCCGCTGTCAGCGGCTCACAAAATAATCACATTTGGACCGCAAGCCGCTCAGGGCGCCAATCTAATTTTAGTAATAAAACGAATGAAAAATGTACTGAAATACTCTCTGGTCTGGTTCGAGATTTTAAGTTGCCACCGGAAAACAAATTCCCAAAGCATGGTTGTTGTAGAACACTGGAAAATTGATATTATGTTCATATTTTTCAGCGTTTTGGGTTAGTTACCAAATCGTGTAAAACTGTTTACCGTGGCAACTAGTGATAGGACTACAAAAAATGCGTGTACATCTCGTCTAACGGCTGAATAGGATAGAAACATGTTTCAACAATTGACTGATAGATCTAGCGACGAGGGCAAGAGTGAAAACGGTGTGCACATTGATTGAAATTGTGATTTTGATAGAGATTGGGCGCAAGCAGTTATAATTGTGAAAATATTGCAAGTCTTCGGCCATCGGAGGGCAGTTAAATAGCAACAACCTATATTAGAGTTACAACCGGTGTTTATTGTAATAGTACATTCATTTATCTTTAAAATGACGTGTAATTCATTAAAATCTGTAAACAATTACGAAAACTACAGCTTACTTTGTGCAAACACCTACAGGATGAAAATGGGAAAAAAATTTAATTCGGCCACAGTGTGTTTTTCAATTCGGTAGTTAATGTGTTAAGAATGGCATTGGGCTGCCAAGAGTAGACATGCTCAGCAGCTATGGGATATCGACAACAACAACAACGACAACAACAATCCCTGTCTGATTGGAAACATCACTGAGACTTTTCATGCCTTTGAAATTTTTCCTGTGTTTCAAATCCTATTGAATAAGGATGTTATAATTCCTGTGGCTCTGTTTGGCATCTTCTTCAATATTTGATAGCTTAAAGTGTCTTGTTCTGATACCATATTTGATAGCTTAAAGTGTCTTGTTCTGATACCATATTTGATTTTTTCCTTTATTGTATTCCACTTCCCATGTTGTTTATCTCTGTAATTAAATATAACTGTTCTGTATTTCCTGGTTGATCTTTGTTGAGTTTTGTTATCAGTCTTTGTCTTCCATTGTTCTCTCTCTCTCTCTCTCTCTCTCTCTCTCTCTCTCTCTCTCTCTCTCTCTCTCTCTCTCTCTCTCTCTCTCTCTCTCTCTCTCTCTCTCTCTCTCTCTCTCTCTCTCTCCCTCCCCCCCCCCCCCCCCCCCCCCCCCCCCCCCCCCCCCCCCCCCCCACCCCCCCCACCCTGCCACCCCCTTGCACCAACACTCTTCCTGTGGGGGAACCAGCTACATGGTGGCTCTATGCTCTGTACGGAACATAAACAAAATGGTGATGAATATTTGGTCAGTACATTTGTCTTTAGTCTGTATCTGGTCTTTCCATAATTTTTATGGTTAGAAATATGTGTTTCCCCGTTCCAGCAGGACTGTGAACAGGACTGTATCCTTCTGGGTGTCCCTCAAAACAATATCACTCATTCAACACCCTTTACCTGCCAAAGGAGCATAGGCTTTCAACAAACACATGCCAAGTCCCCCTGTCATGTGCCATCTGTTCACATTTTCATCATTTTCATTTCTGTTTACAGTTCTCTTCTCCATGTGTTTTTTGGTCTGCCTCTCTTTCCCTGGGGTTTCCAGAACAAGGACTGCCTTGTCACAAGGAATGCCTTGTAATGCTGTCAACAGGTTTCCTCAATGTGGGTCCTATCCATCACCAGCCTCTTTTCCTCATCTCTTGTTCTTGCTCCTAACAATACAGAGAACTGAAAATGAGGAAACTGTCAGTACATAGTACATCTCAGCACAAAAAAGAATAGTTGGGTAGATCACACCAGTGGCTGTTCTTTGTTCATTATAAAATGACTAAACACATATCTCTCTGTTTTATCACATTTAGGTCCCAGTACAGACTCACCTCGATTGAAAGTCATGTGTGGCAATGTTTACTATGCCCAGTTCAATAGTACATTCTCAGACATGACCATCGTCTTTCATTCTGACCGGCAAAACAATTACAAAGGCTTCATGTTCAAGTATTATGCTGAGGAGAAGACATGCAACATTGCTGGTAGGCAACAGTGGATTGTCATTTTTTTCAGGATTATTTTATGCTCCCATTTTGTAATTAGAATAAAATGTATTTTCACAGTTTAAAATATCTTTTTACATTAATACTGGGGAAGGACTGGGGAATAGAAAAACCTTACTGTACCAAAAGTCTGCATCACAGTAATATATAGTATGTAGAGACATACATACTCTTTGACTCCATAATTATTTTCCACCCTGTGCCATAATTATTTTTTGAAGAATTCTAAACGGTGAAGTGTATTGTCTTTTAGTGTAAATTTTATGTTAATCTTTTGTGAACATGTACTTATTATATACCAAACTGAAGGGAAATGGATAGAGAATTGTAATGTATAACATCTTTGGTAGTATTAACACAAGTGTCTTCGGTATACTTAAAGCATTTTGCATGTAAAATTGAAAAACACTAAAAAGTTAACTGTAGAATACGATCTTACCAAAGACAAATTACTGTTGTAGACAATAAAACTTTCTTTTTAGTCTTCAAACATCAAGTTAATCCATATACAAAGTAAAAAAAACATTGCTTATGGCCACAATTAGTACATTTAGTGTTATTCACACCAGTTTTTACTGTGGTCCCTTGTAAGAACAAAATAAATTATGCAATCGTGCATTACGTAATTTTCAAACACATAAAGAAGAATAACGTTATATAACAAATCTTTAGTAACATCATTCTGTCATTGTGTGTCCAGTATCCACATACGTATTTTTCTAACTCCTTCTTTATCAACATTCCTACCCCTCTTTCATGTTTTTCTCCTCCTGAGAGTATAAGCGTGTACTGGTCTCTTTTTATGTAGCCTGTATCCAGTAGTCTTGCCTCTGCAACTCCCAGTATATTGAGTTTCATGTC
Source organism: Oreohelix idahoensis (assembly GCA_024509875.1). Taxonomy (NCBI): domain Eukaryota; kingdom Metazoa; phylum Mollusca; class Gastropoda; order Stylommatophora; family Oreohelicidae; genus Oreohelix; species Oreohelix idahoensis. The sequence goes on from JAMPIV010012022.1 coordinate 56,178, forward strand.
TGTTGCCTCTAATATAAGATTGTAAAGCTTTCCTTCTCCGTTTAGAGTTCTAACATTCCATGTTCCTATTTTTAGGCTCCTCCTACTAGTTTTTAGGTGGTCTTTCTCAGAATGCTCCCTTTCAACAGAATTTAAGGAACACTCGTCATTATGTACTTCCTTACTCATTAGAGGAGTTGCCTCTTCCCTGTTAATTTGTACAGTAGATTCTTCCCCAGGGGACAGAGAGTTCTCTACATATCGGTTCTTATCTTGTTGTGATCTCATTACGTTCTGTAGGAAGTACGTGGTAAGGCCCCAATCTCTTCCACGGTGGCTAGCCGTTGTCTTTTTCTATGTCCGACACGCCTCTAGTGCGCCACACACTTTGCTGTTCCGTTTTGCGAGCCGTTGATCTTCTCAGATTCTTCCGCCTCACTCACCGTCTCAGTCTTTGTGTACTAGGGATGGACATTCCCTTGAGTAAGATTGCTCCTACTCCACTCATGTAGTTTAGCCAGTCAGCCATGACTGTTGCCCGGGATGTGGCCACCGCCGTACACAAGCGGTATTCGTGGAGCCATACATGAGCTAGATAAAGAGAGGAGAACCAAATAGGATCCTGACTATCCTAAAAAGGACATGGCTGTCTCACCGTGAGGTACTATCCCTCTCTCTTTATCCTACATACTGAGTCATGCAATTAAGATACTGCTCAAAATCATATAGGAAAGAATAAAAAGTAAGGTAGACAGCGAAATCCAAGAAGAACAGTTTGGTTTTAGACGGAACAGTGGAACAAGAGAGGCAATATTTTGCCTAAGAATATTAGCAGAAAAATATACAGAGGTCCAAAAAAGTATGTACATGTGCTTCATTGACTATAAGAAGGCTTTTGACAGAGTCCATCATGAGAAAATAATTGAATGCCTCGAAGACATAGGTATTGATGGAAAAGATATAAGAATACTCAGTAACCTTTATTGGGAGCAAACTGCCACAGTAAGATCCGGAAGAAATTATTCATCATACATAGACATAAAAAGAGGTGTCAGACAAGGTTGTGTGCTGTCCCCCTGCCTATTTAATTTATACACTGAAAAAATTTTCAAACAGATACAGGAAATACCAGGACTGAACATCAGTGGAAGGTCAATAAACAACCTTAGATATGCAGATGATACCGTGTTGTTAGCTGAAAGCGAACAGGAGTTACAAGAACTAGTGAAGCAAGTGAACAGTATAAGTCATGAATATGGACTCGACATTAATATTGAGAAAACAAAAACTATGATAATAAGCAAAACAGACGATAAACCCACATTAAAGATAAGCATAAATGGGAAAATCCTGGAACAAGTCAAGAGCTACGTATATCTTGGTCATATAATAACAGAAGATGGCAGATGTGAAACAGAAATCAAGAAGAGAATAGGAATGACCAAAGCTACATTCAACAACATGAAACATATACTGGCATTAAAACAGTTATCTCACAAATTAAAACTGAGAATCATAAAGTGTTATATATATTCTGCATTTCTGTATGGTGCGGAAACATGGACGATGAATAAGCATTTGGAAGAAAGAATTGAGGCTCTTGAAATGTGGATATATAGAAGAATGGGGCATATCTCATGGAAAGAGATGAAAACAAATAAGGACGTCCTAGAAAATCTAGGTATGAAAAGAGAACTAATGAGGGAGATCAAAGTTCGGCAGCTAAAATACTTTGGCCACATAAAAAGGCATAACACCTTGCAGAAGACCATAACAGAAGGGAGAGTTGAAGGCAAACCTGCAAGGGGAAGACAGTGCTATAAGTGGGAAGATAACATCAAGAGATGGACAGGAAAGAGTCTATCAGAGTGCACCACCAAGACAAGAGACAGAAGACGTTGGAGATCCATTACAGCCAACCTTTGTTGTGGAGATGGCAACTGATGATGATGAATGTTTTAATAGTATCCCTAGCTTCATCTTCTACCTAGGACTAGTGATTAGATGTTACGGTAGGTCTAGTTTTGTTGCTTTTTGATTGGCCAGAAAATGACTACGCCTACTCATCAACTAAATCTAATGTGTCTAGCTTTTCTGCACCGATTCCATATTTTGACAACAAACTGTGACTACCAAACAATCATCATCAATGTCAGCAATGTTTCAATTTGGACATTGTCATTTATCCTGTATACAATAATTAGCCAGGAGGTGTGTTATAAGCAGATAGCTGCAACTGAACATGCAGTCTAAAATTATAGACTTTATTTATCCTAATTAAAACCCATCAGAAGTTAAACATGATCTTTTTCTCCATTAATTTAAAAAAAAAATTAAATTAACAATAATTGGAGGACAGTGTGTCACACTACAGTTGACAGTGTGTCACTTTACAATTTAGTTTTTATCAGCACTGGGGTGTGTGCATGATTTGTAATTTAAAAGTGGTGATCTTGTTTAAACTCTGTTCATGTGTTTTCATTCAATGTTTATTCAACTTGTTTTCTAATCATATTTAAGGAGATGCTTACTTACTTAGTCGTTCCCCTTCTACCGTGAGGTGTAGAGGTTTGGAAGAGAGAGAGCCAGACTATCCTATCGACTGTCTTCCTCCTGGCCTGGTTCCATTCTAGTCCTCGGTCCTTCAAAGATTGTCTAATGTTGTCCTCCCAGCGGACTCTGGGTCGTCCTGGGGGACTGGATCCCTGGCTCTTTGTTTCCCATGCTTATCATGGTAGCCGATCTTCTCCCATTCTGCAGACATGGCCAAACCATCTTAGTTGGGTCTGTTCTACTTGGGTCTGCAGGGGGTGGAATTTTAGGCCTTGACGTATCGTCTGGTTGCGGACCATTGTTATGAGTTGTTATTCTTTTGTTATCTTGTCTAGGGTATTCAACTTTGGAGAGGTCCCTCCCATAATTCATTTACTTGTGTGAACTCAACACGGCATACCATCATGCCGGAAACACTTTTAAAGTCACCCTTTAAAGTCTCCAACAGTAAAGAAGTCTTCAAGGCCGGTTTGGACGTGAAGACGAATATCAATTTATTTACTTGAACAAGCTCCAATTAACAGGCATCCAGTATTTATGTACGACAATGGCATGACCTAGCCAGTCTTGAAACGTCGCTGTTCAGTCAACTATGGACAAGATGTCTTCGACATGTTGCTGCATACTTTATTTAATATTTCCACTCACGTTCCTCGACATACAGTATTCACTTGTCCTAATATATCAATCCAGCATAGACTCCATGAAGCAGATGGATGATCTAGCTGTAGTAAATCTTTATAACTCTGTAGTAAGAGCACACATATAGGAGCTGGACAAATATGCGTCCGTTCACACTCAGGAACACATAAGAAAAGCCACGAAGTACCGCTCACTTCTGCTAAGTGAGTCCGGCAAACACGTCTGCAATATTTGTCCAAAAGACAATGATGTACTTCCCGGAGTAACCCAGAAAACATATATCAACAAGCTGGTCTATAAACAAGCCTTGTCGATATCGATAGATATGTTATGATTTTACTCAACAACTACTCCCCCCCCCGTAAAATAATGAAAACGTAGTTTTCATTATTTACTTGTTGTGGGTAAACACCACCAACGTGACCAGATTTTAACATCAAATGTCAATAATAGTATGACATTGCATAAAACCTATGTTTGTGCCGCAAGGTAGACAATTTAACACACGAGGTGTGGAACATAGCACATAATGCTAATACCAATGTCTACGAAGGGCCCAAATCAATTTAACATCAGAGTGAGGTAACCATAGCACCATCAGTCAACATGTAACAATGAAATAATTATATCATATCATGCATTCTCATACCTCATACTGCCTGAAACACCTATTGTCTCGTCATGTAACTTAGTCACATAATGTCATCTCAATGTAACATCATAATGCCAAGCATTAATAATAATCTAATTCAATAATAGATGAAGTGAGGCAGACAATTAACCACATAGGTGTTTGACTGCTACACATTGTCAAATGCATAAAATTTTGTGTGATTGTGAATGATATGTCAATATCATATCATATACATAACTTGAGCAGTGAAGAAATTGTGTAAGTAACACATGAATATGGGTAAATAGTAATACTATGCCCATGTGATGAAATCCTAAATTATAGGATGGCGTAAAAACGCATCAATGTTATTGAGGATTGTTGCATGGTTTGCAAGCATCTGGGTTTGAGCTCGATTCGGATGGTTGCACCATGAAACACCTCGGCTGAATAAATAAATGAAATAGATCGCACATATCGATGCATGACGCATTAGACATAGTTACGAGAGTCTTATGTGTGGCCTTGAGCCTTATGGTCGTGTTTATAAAATGTGGCATTGCCACCGAAGTATAATAGTGTAGAACTAGGAAAATATATTACGGTAATGTAAAGCCGGTAAACTAAATGGAAAACTCCGCCAATGCCGGTCCCAAGCCCGGATGAAAAAGGAGGAGGGCGGCCTGCATGGAGGCCGTAAGGAGGCAGCCCCTCCACCATGCAAAGGCACAACAGGCCAATCACCTGTTTGCTTTAAATCACGATTACTAGCAATACAAGAGAGAAAACTGGACTGATTCTAAAGGCGACGAACTGGAACGGACTACGGACTACGACTTATGGAACTTGGAACACAAGAAGTATAAATGGGAAGGAAGAGGAGCTGGTGGAAGAGATGAGGAAAGCAAAACTAGAAATCTTGGCTATAACGGAAACAAAGAAAAAAGGACAAGGAGTCATGGATCTCGATGGCAACACGCTGCTCTACAGTGGTGTACCCATGTCTGAAAGAGCTAAAGGGGGCGTGGGTTGCATTGTGGCCCAAAATCAAAAATATAGTATCAAGGGATGGAACTTTGTCTCGGAGCGCATTATGGTTGTTAAACTAAAAGAAGGAGAAACCATAGTCAACCTGGTCATAGTGTATGGGCCAAATGAGGATGAGAGAGCAGAGGTCAAGGAGGAATTCTTCGAGCTGCTTCAAAGGACAGTGGATGACTGCCTAGATGAAGTTATCATGCTCGGAGATTTTAATGCCAGAGTTGGAAATGACCATGCTAGATGGGGTGGAGTTATCGGAAGATATGGAGAAGATACTCTCAATGACAATGGAAAGCGACTCCTTAGATTCTGCAGTGAGCAAATCTGATCATTACAAACACAAAGTTCCCCCATAAGCGCATACATGCATACACTAGATGTGAACCAACAAAGAATGAGAAGTCAGTGATCGACTATGCCATTGTTCGGAGAAGCTCATTCAAATATGTCCGAGATGCTAGAGTCTGGAGGGGGCCAGAGATTGGAAGTGATCACTACCTGCTAACAATCAAAAGAACAACTGAAAGAGTTGCTCAACCTAGGAACTGCCCAACATCACGCAAGAAACCAAGTAAACGAGCAGGAGAAATGAGCATTAGGACCTACAAGCTGAGAGAGCCGCAGAAGCATGCGGTGAAGTCCGACTTGGGAACAAGAGAAAGAGGACACCTTGGTGGACAGAGGAAATCAAAGAGAAAATAAGAGAGAAGAAAATGGCATGGAAACAATACTTAGGAGCTAAAAACACAACAGGACCAAATGGAAAAATATAGAGAATATGTCCACACTCCATCAGAACATAGAAGCAAAGAACAAAAGTGCAAGCTAGCACCAAAACAGAGAAGTTCTGGGGAAGAGATTTGGGAGAAAAAAGCTGGAAAAAGATGCACAAGAAGACCAGAAGTTGTTCTATAAGCACCTAAAGAACATGAGGAAGGAAGAACAATGTCCTCTCTAATTTATAAAGGACAAGCAAGGGCATATTTGCTTACTGCCCCGAAGG
>JAMPIV010012023.1:0-107368 GCA_024509875.1 Oreohelix idahoensis
GTGGTTTATTTGTTTTTTTGTGTTGGTTTGGTTGATTATTTTTTTGGTTGTTGTGGGTTGTTTGTGTTGATTTAGGGTTTGTGTTTGGTTTGGGGATGTTTGTTTTTTAGTGCGTTGTGTTTTTTTTAAGTTTTTGGGGGTGTTTGTGTGTGTTTTGGTTTTGTTGTGTTTTGAATATTTGGTGGTTAGTATGTTTTTGATTTGTGTATGTTGTGGGGGTTGTTTTGTAGTTTTGTGGTTTTGTGTGGTTTGTGTTTTGTTTATTGTGGTTTTTAGGATTAATAAGTTGTGTGGTAACATATATCTTTTCTGTATACCCTACATTGTTCCTTTAAGTGGGATAGTTGATAATTTGTTAACTCTGTTTAAAACCACCTCCTTTCCATTTGCTTAGTAAAGGGAAGAACAGCTGGGAAGAACAGGTGATAAATTCTCGCAACATCGTTTTATTACAATATCTATTTTATAACGCAAGGGCAACAACTGCTTGAAATTTATAGTCACTTTTCTCGGTAAGCATTTGTCTTCCCGCGTTGGTATTGAATGCAGTTAAGTTTTGAGCTGTGGTTTTTTTGCGCTGGACTGCGCATGACTGGTCTTGTTTTTTGGTCGATCGGTTTCCGCCCACCACTAGTGGAGTGAGCGATTTGAATGGCGAAAGAGATGCCTCGTTGAAGAGGGGATCTCCGCTATTTTTTGTTCTGTCAGGGATGTGTAGTCCTCTTAATGGATATTTCGTTTATTCGAGATAATACCTCTAGTGTTTCCCACATGTCGGGAGGCGTGATATTTCTGTGTATTTCCTGAAGGCAAGGTAAATTGACTTTTCATTAACTCTATCGATTTTGGGTCGTGAGCGATTTCGATTCATAGCCTGTCTTCGAAAGTCGTCGTCACGAGATGTTTTCCCAGCTCACATGTCGCTGTATTGTACTGCATCGGTTGATGCATGTCCCAAGGACCATTACTTGCTACTTTGTTAAATGAACTAGGTTTGGAAAACCTTTATTATCTAGAGGATATTTTTGAGGACATTATTTATACTTCGGCAGACGTGTCTGTCTTGCTGAAGTCAGACTAAGGAGAGTGAACTGATCTCATACATCTGGTTATCTCCTGGCTGTTATAGAAAAGGATGGAGTTTTTCACCTGACTACATTTACAGCACTATGAAATATAACATGCATCTGACTCATCATTGTAATGCTGTCTACCGTCTATTGCTGTATTGAATGTTGCTGTGATAATGACTGTTTGATGTGCCTACATATTCGCGTAACCATTTTGTCACTGTGGCGTCCACAATAAATAATGAAGAAAAACGTCAACGGCTGTTACAAGAATCATTGACTTTATACGTCGTGAGTTTACTGACGTTCTATGTGGATTGCCCTGTTATTTTTGTATGAACATTGTTTGACTGAACACATCTGCACACTACACAAAACCAGACATGCGGATACCATCCATCATCATATGGCATCACGCATCATTTGGTGGCCATAAGCTGGTTTGATTCTGGTACCAGCAAACACGGGGTCCCTTACCCACTTCATTTTCAACAAGAATTCATCAGCATCCTTCAAGAAATTAACATTCTTCAATACAGTCAACATCTTCAAAATTTTCAAAGTACTCGGCGTTGCCCGGTAAAAGTCAAAATTTCAACTTTTTGACGGAAACAAGAATTTGACAGTACCCGGCGTTGTTACATGTTGCCGGATAACTCGGACTGCTGTTATCTTTTACGCAAGTCAAGCAAGTTGCTGCTGTCAAGGTTCCAGTGCTGTCATTTTTGTGAAGGTCAAGTGCCGGTTGAAACGGGTTGTTTTCTGAAGAAGGCCAAGTACCGATTTCCATCAACTTATTTTTGGATTAGAAGGTCAAGTGCCGAAACAACTCAACACACAGTATTTCAGAAGCTCTTGTACCATCGTGTTAGCAGTGGAAGCAGTTCAGATGTGCCATCATCGTTGGAGCTTCGCTCTTTAGGACGTTGATTGACATCCGTTTTGTCTGCTGTTCTACGATTGGAAGCCTATAAGTTAAGTGGCCTGTTTGTATGTAAACTGTGCCCTTATACTTCTGCTGAGTCTTCTGTGTATCATCTCATTCTATATGTTATATGTCTATATGTTATTTGTATATTTATATGTTTATATTTCAGCGGGTTCTCGGTTGGGTGGTGTCTCCGTTAGATTATGCCACGTCATAGAGGTCGTCTATTGTGAGCGTTTTCTGTAGGGTTTGCAAATTTCCGATACTGGAATTTGCTAAGCGACTTCTGTTGCTATTTATGTTAGCTGTGATGACATGTTTTAATATTGTTTTCGTTATTATTTCGCATTCTTTAGTTTTGTTTTGATTTGTTTGTATTTGTTAGCCTACTCTTGTCTATAATTTAGTTTCATACAACATTTTTGTTTATACACTGTGGTGTCATGTATTTTGTTTAATTATAGCGCAGATATCGTCACATTTTTTGTGATATTTCATTAATTTCTGCTTTATTTTTAGTTGATTTCTGCGAACGTTTTTGTATTGTTGCTGATCTTTGTTATTGTTTACATTGTTATTGTTTACATTGTTTGCATTGTTTACATTTTCAATGTTTACATTCTGCATGTGTTTACATAGTCATTGTTTACAGTTATAGTAATTAGTTAATGGGCTATGCTAATGCACTGTTACTACTACACTGATGATAAATGAATGATGAATAGTGTCGTGCACTATTGAATGAGAAGTGCACTTATGATCAAGAATTGAGTGCTGATATTTCATATACAAGTTCTTTGATTGGAGACTTGTTTCCCACAGAGACTGGGATAATATAATGTGATGTGAATATACAAGTGCTTAATTAAGACTTGTTACACTTAGGTTTGAAATAAATTAGTTAATTATTTCAGGTTTTGGACTCATATGTTAGACAACATGTCTACATTTGAGCACTTTATTGAGCAGGGTAAATTGCTTGGGAAGACTGGTGATAAGTTAGAAGAATTTGCAACTGCTCGATATGATAAAGCAATGGAAGCTGAACAAAAGAAACTGCATATGGAAGCTGAACAAAAGAAACTGCAGATGCAGGTGGATGAAAAAAGATTCCAAATGGAAATGGAAAAACAAAAAAGGGAATCAGAAGCTGAGGAGAGAAAACTCCAGCTACAGCTAGAAGCTGAAAATAAAAGACTTGAAAAAGAGGCTGAAAATAAAAGACTTGAAAGAGAGGCTGAAAATAAAAGACTTGAAAAAGAGGCTGAAAATAAAAGACTTGAAAAAGAAGCTGAAAATGAAAGACTTCAAAAAGAGGCTCAGGCTGAGGAAAGAAGATTACAGAGAGAGTCTGATGAGAGGAAAGAGAAAGCAAAAATGGAACATGAAGAAAAGGTCTTAGCTTTAGAGTTGGAAAAATTGAAATTGACGAGCATGAGTAATGGTAATGATTCAAACAAGGGTTCATCTTCTGGTAAGGCTAATAATGATACTTTTAAGATTAAGTTACCAACATTTAGTCCTTCCAGTGATGACATAATGTTCTATCTGGACAGATTTGAACAAGCATGTACAGCTCATAACATAGACAAAGCAAAATATGTTTATCAGTTATCAGGGATACTGACAGGTAAAGCTCTAAGTATATTAAATATGGTGGATGAACCTGACAAGAACAATTATGAGGTTGTCAGGGCCGCTTTGTTAAAGAAATATCAGCTTAACGAAGACGGCTATCGTCTACAATTTAAAAACATGTTACCTGAAAATGGAGTTGAATTCTCCGAGTTTATTGCAAGAATACGCATTACTTTCTCACGATGGGTTGAACTATCTAAGACGGAAAAAACTTATGAAGGACTTATGGATTTAATACTTAGAGACAAAGTCATGTCGTCTGTCAATGAGTCTTTCCTTGCTTTCCTTCATGAACGTAAACCTAAAACAATAAAAGAAATGGAAGATTTCTGTTGCCAATACGTAACTGCGCACCCACACATAACCATGGGTAACTCTAAGGTGAAAGAAGGTTTACCAGTTGCTTCGGCAGCTCCGTATGGCCAAAATTTTGCTCGTAGATCCCAACAAAATTTTGATAGAAAGAGTAGCGGTAATTTCTGTCAAAATCATGGAAACCAATTTCATGGTGATTCTTCTTCGAAGAATTGGAGACAACCTGATAGTGGTCGTTACTATCACCCTAATAATTATAGGCATTTCAAAAGAGGATATGGTAATAGAGGTTATTCCTGCCGAAGACCTCAAAACCAAACAAATAGATGTTCGCATCAATGTGAACATGATAGTAATCGTGGAAACTGGAATTCGAACCAGGATAACAATTACAATAGAGACAATAATAACTGCAGAGATAATAATAACTCTGATAACTTCAGAGGTAATAATAGTCGGGGTAGATCTCAACACAAAAAAAAAGAGATATCAGCAGGCTAATGCTGTACAACAGGAAACTGAGGGAGCCTGTAATCATGTTGTTGATAGTAAAAACTTTGACGCTGTCACTAGTTCTGCTTTTGACTTTGAGAGAGCAAACAAATGCCCCCAATGCAGTACTTTATTCGAACCGGGTACCATAACTACTTTGAGTTGTGGTCACCCACTTCCCGCTCTTCCTGCTGCTGTTGCGCATGACGGGAGGGGTTCTTTAATTCTACATAAGGGTCTTGTTAATGATACTCCGGTCTCACTACTTTTCGATTCCGGATGCACCACTATTGGTGTTAGACAATCGCTTGTAGATCCATCTTGTGCTACAGGAAGGGTTATTAAATGTGTCACATTTGGCGGCACTCTAGAAAAATATCCTACTGCTGTAATTCGCATTGCCACTCCTTTCTTTACTGGAGATGTGCATGCTTGTCTCTTACCTAATCCTATTGCGGACCTTATTATTGGTCGTATTCACGGAGTTAGGGAGTGTACCCCACAGCAGATTGCTGCTTGGGAAGATAATAACATGCAAGCTACAAATGCAGTGGTTACAAGAGCACAAGCTCTACAAACACCCGAAACTTCACTGAATAGTGATAATGAAGTTGATAGCCAAGATAGTCACTTAGTGATTACTCGTGACTCTTTCATAAAATTGCAAGAAGAAGATCCTTCTTTAAAAAAATTCTTCATTCTTGCGAAGAAAGGTGATCCGAATCAGGATACAAATAGAAAATCTTGGATTGCAATGAGAAACGGCGTACTTGTACGTATGGTACAAGATTCGACTACGTCGGCACATTCGCAAATTCTTGTTCCCAAGAGCATGAGAGTGCAAATATTACAACATGCTCATGACTCGCAATGTGCTGGACATATGGGTTTTTCCCGTACGAAGTCGAGAGTCCTTGCGGCTTTCTTTTGGCCTTTTGTCAATAAGGACATTCGTATTTACTGCCGATCATGCAAGGTATGTCAGGAGGTCAAATCTAGAGGACCACGACATGCTGCGCCTATCCAGGCTGCTGACATTCCTATTCGGCCGTTCCAGAAAATGGCCATAGATATTATTGGCCCTTTTAAGGTCAAGTCGGCCAGAGGACATCAGTTTATCCTTACATGTGTCGATATGTGCACACGTTGGCCAGAGGCTATTCCTCTTAAGAGCATATCTACTACAGATATCGCAGATGCTCTTTGGTTGATATTTTCTCGCTTGGGGTTCCCCAGAGAAATATTGTCAGACCATGGCACTCAACTCATATCTGACACTATGTCACAGGTAATGTCTACCTTACATATTGAACGATCTCTCAGTAGTATCTACCATCCTATGTCTAATGGGTTAGTTGAGCGTCTGAATAGAACGCTCAAGACTTTGCTTGGTAAGATAACTGAAGATCATCCTCAAGATTGGGACAGGGTTTTACCCGCGGCTCTCTTTGCCTATAGAGAAGTCCCTAATGAACACACAGGATTTTCTCCCTTCGAACTTGTCTTTGGCGCGCGTCCACGCGGCCCTATGTCTTTATTACACGATCTCATCACTGCCGATGATATTAGCGATGAAACTCAATCCTCATATGAGTATGTCATTGCTCTTAGACAAAAGATCATTGAGGCATGTAAGCTAGCAACTGCTTCATCAGAAATTGCTAAAGAGAAGGCAAGACAGTTTGCTAACAAGAATAGATGTCTACGACAACTTTGTCCAGGTGACAAAGCATTCGTCCTACTCCCCAGTAGGGAAAATAGACTTCTTATTGCATGGAAAGGTCCGTATGCAATAGTCTCTCGGATTTCCGATGTTGACTATGTGGTCGATATTGATGGAAAGCATAAAACTTTCCACATAAACATGCTTTCGGAATTTCACGAACGTCCGGACTATTTGCTGCCTATTTTCCAGGCAACGGATGATGCTCCTGCACCTCACGGTCATTATTCATCCCTGTCTGTCATACAGGATGAGGAATCTACCTTCTCTGATGTTAATCTTCCCCTTCCAGTGGTTCCATTACATTCTACGGAATCTTGGAAAAACGTTTCTGTTTCTCCTAATCTTTCTGGTGACGAACATCGACAAGTCTCGTCGATGTTACAAACATTTCAGGATGTTCTCACTGACATTCCTGGACACACAGATGTCATAGAACATGACATAATTCTTACCGACAATAATCCAATTAGGGTTAGGCCTTATCCTATTCCTATACACTTTCAGTCGCAAGTGGAAAAGGAATTGGATGAAATGATTCAATTAAATATAATTGAACCATCGACTTCACCATATTCTTCTTCCATGGTTATTGTCCGGAAGAAGGATAAGAACATACGAATTTGTGTTGATTATCGCAAATTGAATCAGGTCACAAAGTTCGATGCTGAACCGATGCCTTTGTTAGAAGATCTACTGATTAGACTTTCTAATTCTAGATTCTTCACTAAACTTGACTTGTCTAAAGGTTATTGGCAAGTGCCTTTAGCAGAGCATGCCAAACCTCTTACTGCTTTTTCTACACCTAGGGGTCTATTTCAATGGAATGTTATGCCTTTTGGTCTCATGAACGCCCCTGCCACTTTCGTTCGCATGATGCGTCGAATTCTGTCACATCGTTCGGATGTCATCGCATACTTAGATGACATCTGTCTCTTCAGTGATACCTGGGAAGATCACTATTTAGGGTTATATGACTTACTGTCCACTCTACGTGAGAATAATTTGACAGCGAAACCTTCTAAAGCTTTTGTTGGTTTTGGTGAAATCTCTTTCCTGGGTCATCGTGTTGGTCATGGTCTCTTGAAGACAGAAGACCACAATACTTCCAAAATACTGAACATCTCTGTTCCTAAAACGAAGAAACAAGTTAGGAGTCTCTTAGGTTTAATTCAATTTTATGGGAGATTTATTCCAAATTTATCTTCGATCATGGCACCTCTCTCAACATTGTTGAAGAAAGGTTCGCCTAATCTGGTCCGTTGGTCTGAAGAATGCCAATCTTCACTAGACCAAATCAAGAATATATTTTCTTCTCCTCCCATCTTAAGATTACCTACTCTTGATAGGACTTTTGTTCTTCGGAGTGATGCTTCATCCACTGGGATTGGAGCAGCACTGATGCAAGAATATGCAAATACTCTGCATCCTGTTATGTACATTTCTAGAAAACTAAATGCGGCAGAGAGGAACTACTCGGTTTTAGACCGTGAGTTGTTAGCGATGGTTTGGTCAATTCTAAAGCTACAAAGATTCCTCCTGGGCGCACATTTCATTCTAGAGACTGATCAGAAAGCTCTTACAGCTATTCAGACTAAGAATTTGAAGAGTTCGAGATCCACTCGATATGCTATAGCTCTTCAACCTTTTCACTTCACGGTACGAGCTATCCGTGGTGCGGATAATGTGATGGCTGACATTTTGTCTAGATGCCCACATGACTCCAACTAATACTTCTGTCCTATATTTCCATATATTACAGAGTCATAACACACCTATATTTCTACAATAGATTAGCACATCTGTACTTACTTTATATGTACACACTATCGTGCTTTGTTGTCATCTTCTTCTGTTCGTTTTTTAAGATGATAGAGGAGGACTGAGTAGTTAATATAAGGGCCGTTAGTTTACTAAACAGCCACAATTATTAATAATGTATTGTACCTTATGAAGCATATTAGTTATTAATTAGCATTATATTGCTTGTACTTTCTCAGAATGTCATTGTTGAGCTGAGGACTTACCTTACTAGTATCAAGCATGACGAGTTCTAGATTGTGTACTTACCCTCGGAATACCAGAGCATATGTCCTGGATCGTCATGTAGTTTAACTTTACTATGTACTTATGTCATTACATGTCAAAGAATGTACTATTTAAATTTTCCTATCAGATTTGTACATCCATTTTTAAAGACAATATTAGAGTATGCTGTTTAATGATGATTATGGTAATTTGCATACGTATATTGTGTTTACATGCTAACGTGATGTGTGTTGGTGACACCTCCCCGATGTGAATATTTTTTGAGACATATTTATTTTTCTGTTGAGGTATATCCTCACCAGACACTCTATATTTAGCCTCATGTTAGGCAATTTAATTAATTATTAGCGCATAATTCGTGCGTTTTGAGCCGCTTATCGCATGCTCTTTGATATTTAAAAAAAAAATATGTTCCACATTTTTTTTTATCGGGAGGAGGTGGTGATATGTTGCGTGATAAATTCTCGCAACATCGTTTTATTACAATATCTATTTTATAACGCAAGGGCAACAACTGCTTGAAATTTATAGTCACTTTTCTCGGTAAGCATTTGTCTTCCCGCGTTGGTATTGAATGCAGTTAAGTTTTGAGCTGTGGTTTTTTTGCGCTGGACTGCGCATGACTGGTCTTGTTTTTTGGTCGATCGGTTTCCGCCCACCACTAGTGGAGTGAGCGATTTGAATGGCGAAAGAGATGCCTCGTTGAAGAGGGGATCTCCGCTATTTTTTGTTCTGTCAGGGATGTGTAGTCCTATTAATGGATATTTCGTTTATTCGAGATAATACCTCTAGTGTTTCCCACATGTCGGGAGGCGTGATATTTCTGTGTACTTCCTGAAGGCAAGGTAAATTGACTTTTCATTAACTCTATCGATTTTGGGTCGTGAGCGATTTCGATTCATAGCCTGTCTTCGAAAGTCGTCGTCACGAGATGTTTTCCCAGCTCACATGTCGCTGTATTGTACTGCATCGGTTGATGCATGTCCCAAGGACCATTACTTGCTACTTTGTTAAATGAACTAGGTTTGGAAAACCTTTATTATCTAGAGGATATTTTTGAGGACATTATTTATACTTCGGCAGACGTGTCTGTCTTGCTGAAGTCAGACTAAGGAGAGTGAACTGATCTCATACATCTGGTTATCTCCTGGCTGTTATAGAAAAGGATGGAGTTTTTCACCTGACTACATTTACAGCACTATGAAATATAACATGCATCTGACTCATCATTGTAATGCTGTCTACCGTCTATTGCTGTATTGAATGTTGCTGTGATAATGACTGTTTGATGTGCCTACATATTCGCGTAACCATTTTGTCACTGTGGCGTCCACAATAAATAATGAAGAAAAACGTCAACGGCTGTTACAAGAATCATTGACTTTATACGTCGTGAGTTTACTGACGTTCTATGTGGATTGCCCTGTTATTTTTGTATGAACATTGTTTGACTGAACACATCTGCACACTACACAAAACCAGACATGCGGATACCATCCATCATCATATGGCATCACGCATCAGTAACATATATCTTTTCTGTATACCCTACATTGTTCCTTTAAGTGGGATAGTTGATAATTTGTTAACTCTGTTTAAAACCACCTCCTTTCCATTTGCTTAGTAAAGGGAAGAACAGCTGGGAAGAACAGGTTTTTTTCTATCACCTATACCAAATTTTGTAACACCTCTTTCAGAGTAATTAACTTTACTGTTAGGTTAACGTACCCGTGTTCCTGATATTATCTATCTCTGGACTGGGGTTGTCTTTGTCTAATAAGCGGGAAGGGCTTAGTCGATACCAATCTTCTTCACCCCTCCCAAACTTGTTATTTGCATTTGTGTACTTATGATAATTTATGTAATATCTGATATTTTTAGTAATTGATGTTTAAAGTGAATAAAATCACCTAAACTCATTTAGTTCTGTGTGTTGGATATACCCAAAGCCCAACATTTCCCCTATTCGTTTAATATATTTTGTATCAACGTCGTGTGTGTGTTTGAAAACACCGAATCGGTGTGAGCGCAGATGCGAGTCTGGAAAACTGGCAAATAATTGTTTGACCAGGAGAGTGAAAGAGAAGATTGAGAGACACGATTTGTCGTAAATAAGTCTGTCTTTACTCTCCTCCAGCACGCTGTGAAGTAACTATTAAATCTCTACATTTTCTATCACTAAGCTTTCCATCATCATTTTCCACTCTAAACCGGACCACTATTTCTACGACTCTTTTCTCTCAAAATAAATTTACGACAACTAACATGACTCGAACTTCTTCTTCTTTATCGTACACTCTCAGGCGTCTACTTGAATGTTTTCAAAGAAAGTAGTAGTCAGCTTGAGGCTATTTGCATCTCCGTAGAGCTTTTCAACGAATGGTACTGATGTCGGCCATATGCGCTTTCTCTGTTCCACATATGTTGGGCATCTTTGAAACAGATGTTCAGCAGTTATTTTATCAGTGCCACAGTTACACTCATCGGTAGAAACCAAACATTGACTCTCATCTTTCAGATATAATAAATAAAAAAGCAGGAAAAGACGGCATTAAAATCATCCAGAGAATATATAGAACAGATAACTAATGGTAGCTTGAAAGTATACACTGATGGATCTAAGATAGAAAATGAATAACTTGGAATAGGAATACACTTACCAGCCTGGAAGCTGAAGAAAAGTTTTAGTTTAACTGAAAACGCATCGACGTTCACGGCAGAAATGGTGGCAATAGCAAAAGCACTTGAAATAATTACTGACAAGCCCCCCAAAAAAGCTAACAATCCTAACTGACTCACTGTCAGCTCTTCAAGCACTAAGAAACCCACATGAATGTAGCCGAGCAGACATAGCAGAAGAAGGGTTGCAACTTAGTATACACCTAAATAACAGGGGCTGCTCAGTATTATTAGCATGGATACCCTCTCACGTGGGAATAGAATGAAACGAGGTGGCCGACAGGGAAGCAAAAACAGGAATAAGCAGCCCAAACTACATAAACTCAGGGTTAGGCACAACAGAGAATAGAGATCAAAAGTATAATTAGAAATATTATAACAAAGGAATGGAAAGAAAACTGGAAAGAGAGCCAGAAAGGCAGACACTCCTATAAAATGCTAAAAGATCCAACCCGAACATGTCAGATATCTAAAGAACCAAAAATACTATGCAACAGAAAACTGATTAGACTTCAACTAGGAGCAGGCTATTTCATGGTGGAGAAACCCTACTGTGCAACATGTCTGGAGAAAAACACCATAGCACATTATATGTTAACATGCAAAAAATTCGAACAGCACAGAAAACCACTAATGGAATACTTGAGAACACAAAACTCGACATCACTGTCACTAGAAAATGTACTGAAAGTTGACCTACCCAGGGAGCTACACAACATAATAAAATTGTATATTACCAAAACAAGAACCAACATATAACAACTAGAACAAATTAGAATGACAAGGAAAAAAAAAAGTCCATTCAGTATCAGTAGAAGAATTAAATATTTTAAAACCAAATAAAAAACAAACAAACAAAAACAACCAATCCAAAACCAACAAAAGCCCAGCAGATAAAAAGATGTCAATAGCGAGCAATATGGTATCATGGAAGAAGACACATTACAAACACCATAGACATTAAACATTGCCACAACAAACGGCAGATAAATTACAGCCTGGAAGAGCCAACACACAAGAAAAACAACAAAGTACTCGTAATACACTATATGGAATGATGAACACTATATACCCAAATTATAACCCTCATAGGGTTGAACCGGGTAGCCCTTGCAATATGCATCCTTTTGTGTGTAACATGGATGCTCTGCATCCGATTTGTTTCTGTATGTGATTCTGATAAAACTCTTTGCCTCCTCGAAAGTTATGCTTGCATTAGGCTGAGGTAGCTTTCCACCTTCCTTTGCCAATATGTCAGCCTCTTCATCGTCGGTGATTTTACAATGAGGCGGGATCCATTGGATCACAACTCTTTGGAATCATTGACATTGTTTGCGGAGCACTACTCTTAGGTCATCCAGCTCTGCATTATTTTGGCTTTTCAACGTTGCAATAACTGACAGTGCATCGGTAAAGAAAACAACTTGTCTCTCTCTGTGCTTTCCTCTGTCATTATAACTTCTGCTACAGTTTTCAAGGCCTCTGCCTCAGCTCTGAAGTTACTCAATCTGAAAATACCAAAAGTTCATTTGCTCTTGTTGCTATTCTGCATCTAAAATTATGCCTACTCATCTTTCATATTTATTTCCCCCAAAATAAAAGTTGACAATATATTTCAGCAGCTCCGATACCGGTACATCGCATTTCAGTGCTAATAAATTTACATTCATTCATACTGTTTCCCTCGTTACGTTTTCAAATTTTATATCCTGCACTAGTGTCCTGACATTTGTCGTTCATATGGTCACTGTATCTTTAATTGCTTGCAGCAGTTTGATGACGGCCAGCCATCACCTTTAGTACGTGACAGTCGCTTCCAGAACCACCATTAACGTTTGTGCTCCTCTCTGTGGAAGTTGTTTCGATTCTTGGCTGTGCAAGGAACAATACGACGGTGTTTTTTTCCTTCGACTTCCGCCGGTTTGTGTACGGGAATTCCCTCTTTGACTAGTCTAAACCCGAAGGCAGTGGGTAGGGGAGAGATTAAAGCGCCTCCGGCTGTCACATGAAGATTTAAGCATATTTTATTTACATGATTACACCTTACAACTACCCTACCGCCTCCTCCTCAGTGACAACCTCCCGTATCGGTCCACGGCGGATCGCTAAGTAGTCGATGGGTTATAATTCCTGAATCTGCTTAGTCTAAGCCATTGGGTTACCAAGTAAATTAATTTAGTTGGGAAAGAATCTAAATAATTAGAATACTTTCTCCTAAATAGAACAGGTTTATGTTTTTTCTATTTATTTAGACATTTTAAAAACCACATGACAAACCCTCCTTCCCAAGGCGTAGCAGCACTTATGACTCGTCATCATACTAAAGGACAACCTCATTACTCTAATTACTTTCAGGACCGTAATGCATTTCCCTACATGATTGTCTTAAATCTATGTTTAGGCTATTAGTCTTCCACACAACGGTACATAACCATTACTTTAATCTGATCATGGCCTTGTTTTTGCTGTTTTAATACATTTCTAAATGTTCTCATGATCTTTGCATAATCAGTTTGTTCGCGCGTTTAATTGTTATGACTTCTCCATGTTAGTAGGTGACTGAACGGTCGTGCAATGAGGCAGTGCCTGAAGTCCACAGCTCCTTTCTGAATCCAACGATCCTCCTTTTTCATCGAATAATCAATAAATGAAACTATTATCGTTTTATGCCACCAGGCTGCAGTGTTTCGTTCACTTTTCTTATGCAAAGTTTGCCAATCACACCGCCAATGAATTTTCTAGATTACCATAGTCACATGACTGAAATAGCCAATGGTGTGCTTTGTCGTGTACCTTCGAAATCTCGCAATTTCGTAAGCAGGAAGTTGTCGTGGATGTAACTACAGAGTGCAACCAAGTATCCATCTAATACAGTACAGTAATTGAAGTCTTAATAACAAAACCTAATTTTATTTCCCAATTTACGTACGTAAGCAGTCATATTTATAACTCATCACCGGTTCCAAGTAGAGGAAAGAGGTATGTACAGATACATTATTAATTATACAATTAAAACTTCCATTTCGAGCTTGCGGCTGTAGCGTAGATTATGTGGCGCCATAACTGCACTATTTGTCAACAATGTTGACCAGGTTTGAGACATTGCTAAATTTTTACTTTAAAAAAAATATGAATTCTGAGTAACAATTCAATTATTTCTTTACTTTTTATATTTTTGTCGTGATTTGGTGAAGACATTTTCTTTGATGTGCGCTGTCTGTCTCTTGGCTGCTGCTGTTTATAGTTTGGCAGCTTACTCTTTCTCACCTTGCAATGTAACATTTTACCATTATAGTATATTGGGTAACTGTCAGATTTAAAAGGCATTAATCACAAATAACAAAAAATGCCATTATTGACGATGTGTCTTCATGAGGAACAACCCAGCGCTATTCACGATTTAAAAAAGAATTGATTAGGCCTATAGTATGCCTATGCTTTAGGCCTATTGCTTTTTTTTTTTTTATCTTATGGATTGTTCATTTGTAAGATTCTGTTGCCCTGAAAAGAACAGTTTCTAATTCTTGTTAGGAGGTAGTATTAATTTTGCATCTCATGATTTTTCTGGGAGTGTAAAATATTGGAAGTAGTGTTGAGTGTAATTTCTGACAAAAGTTCAGATGAATAAGAATAACACTTCAGGAAACTGTATGCCAAACTTGACACTTGTAACTGTCAGCACTAGACCTCACCAAAACTGCCTGACTGCCCGATGTAGTCCTGGGGGGGTCTATGAAGAAACAAAGAAAGAGTAGAACTACTGCACTCTCAGGCATGATGTACATAATGATTAATGTGAGGTTGTGCATGGAGCTGGCAACCTCATGTCAAACAAATTGCTACAGAAACCATTACTGCCTGGTGCATGTGACTGCCTGCTGCATGTGACTGCTTGGTGCATGCGACTGCCTGGTGCATGTGACTGCCTGGTGCATGTTTTCTGCAAGGGGACCAGCTGCATTGGTGGCTTTATGGTCTGTAATGAGCACAAAGGAAAATAATAATGATGATACTACCTGACTCTTCCATACTGCGCTGCTGCTCATCAGTGACATTATCTACAATTTCGTCACTACTGCAGTGACAGTGAAATCTGAGTTACTATCATCTTGAAGAGTTTCTGAAATTACTAACGTAAGAATGGGATTATCTAAGCCATTGTGAAAATCTGGATATATGGGAAGTGATACCTTTGCCAGTTGGACCATCATAAACCAGTCTAAAAGCCAAATGATAAGCATTTAATAGTGAGAGGAAAAAAAACCCACTATTTTGTAAATATTTTAGTAGAATCTGGAACTAAACACTTCCCATAACATAATCATTACATAATTGCATTGGAATTTAAAGGAAAAGTGCTGATACAAATACATGTCACAGTTTTCAGGGCAACATGATTGCAACTTTCACAGATTATTTGGGTCAGTTTTGATGGATACTGGGTTGGAAAATGTTCAGATATCACTTTTAATAATTAAGTGAATTTTAACATGAAAGTTTAAATACTTTTTGTATTTTCTATTCTCATGATTTATTTGCAGAACAATCACTACCAGTGTACTAGTCATGAACATCTACAAGTGTTTGTGTCTGCTGGGCGCCATTTATTGCTCTGTGCTTCTGTTTAGTGATGTGGAGGCGGCAGAAGACTATTACAAAACTCTAGGAGTGAAACGTAACGCAACAAAGAAAGAGATTAGGAAAGCATTTAGAAAGCTTGCACTTAAATATCACCCTGATAAAAACAAGGACAAGGATGCACAGGAAAAGTTTATGAAGATCAGTAAAGGTAATACTTGTCTCCTTGTGCATCTCTCTCTCTCTCTCCCTCCTTCCTCCCCCAAAACAGCACTAGAGTTTGGTATATTCTGAGGTATCCTACCACATTATTATGAAGCATCACATACCACCAATAAATACATAAGGTAAAGGTAGTCCTTTAGCAGATACTACTGCAGGGGAGTGAAGTGTTAGAGATTTCACTATACAGAGTCCGGTATTCATTTACAGCTGGGTAGACTGGAGCATGATGCCACTGTGTACCTTTGCCGTGAGAAGCCAGCACTCTAACTACTCTACCAGTTGGACACTCATTAATACATAGTGGTGCTAATTGTTCTGCCATCAGAATAGGGGTCCCATTTATCAGAATTAAAAACAAAAACCATGAGACTCGTTAGTTCTGATTGTCTTCAGCAAGAAGCATATATAAAGTGCTTTATAAACCAAAGATAATTAACAATAAAATAGTATACTTTAAAAAAAAGCCATATTTACCATGTGTGCGTGCACCCGTGAGTGTAAGAGAGAGGGAAACAGATTAAAAGTACATTTTCTCTTGGACATCTTTCCTTGAGCTGCAGCTTATCACAAAATGTCATGAAGTCCAACATACTTAGAATACTTAGGTGTGAAGCCACACGTTTGAGGGAAGTGGAAGAAAATGAAGTGAAGTTTTTCTTTTAAGTAGGTGTAGAATACTGTGTATTGAATTTTTTTATTTTTCTTTCTTCCATATCCTTTTTAAATCAAGTCCAAAACAAAAATAAGAATCTTCAACTCAGATGTCAAGCCAGTCCTGTTGCATGGCTCTTAAACACGGAGAACAAAAAAAACCACCAAAAAGCTACAGACTTTCATAAATAGGTGCATGGGTAGAATAGAAGTGTTGACATGGTATGACAAGGTCGCCAATGTGGAACTGATGACAAGAATCAGACAAGTGCCAGTGGAACAATAGATGAGAAAAAAACGCATTGGATAGGACACACTTTGAGGACACCTGTTGATAGTATTACAAGGCAGTCCTTATTCTTGAATCCCCATGGTTGGAGAGGCAGAGGTAGATCAAAAGTGCTTGGAGAAGAGAACTGGAAAGAAGTGAAAATGATGAGGAAGACATGGAAAGAACTTGAGCTGATGGCATGTGACAGGAAGGACTTGACATGTTTTTGTTGAAGGCCTATGCTCCTTGGGGAGCTAAATTGTATTGATTGATTGATAGATATCCTTTTTAGGCACTAAGTTTAATACTGTAACATATGCAGCTTAAACCACCTCATTTACGCAGCAGACATGAAACAAGCTGGTTAGGAAACATGTTCGTAGATGCTGTGTCTGCGATGGTTAAAATTTAGACCAGTTAAGATTGATGTATAGACTCGATATCATTCTATACTATTATCATTTGAAAAAATAAAAATACAAGGGTTAATTTTTGCATTTTGGTCACACTTTATTTTGTCAACTGAGCAGGAAAAACAAAATTGTGTCAGGAAAACTGGCATGAATAGGATACATGTACCAGGAGTAGCTTCTGCAGTGAAAATAAACATATTAAATGAGTAGACAACATTAAAGTAACCAAGTCTAGCCTTTTTTTTACCACTTTATTACTGTCGCTAACTTATGTTATTTGTTTTATATGTTCTACTACTGCTTTTTCGTTCACTTTTATGCAGCCACTTTCATTTCTCTGAAAAAAGCAGACAGTCTTGGGCTTCTGTCATTGCCATACAGTTTCTCTCTAAAAAGGGCTGTGACGGCCATGCTGTCAGTTTTCTCCTCTCATGGAGCTGACATTTTTAGAAGACATGTTCTTCTGTTTGCTTATCTTTCTCGTGTGAGCACATGTCTGTCTGTCCACTTTTTAATTAGTTTAAAAGATATTTGAGTGTTATTTGTAAGGAATAGTATGCTATTGTTATATCTGACTCTGGCTGCTGTCTATGTGACTATTCTTGGGTGCTTTCTGTGCCATTTTTCATGGGTGCTGTCTCTGCCACTTCTATTGGATGCTGTCTGTGCCTCTTCTATTGGGTGCTGTCTATGCCACTTCTATTGGTGCTGTCTATGCCACTTCTGTTGGGTGCTGTCTATGCCACTTCAATTGGGTGCTGCCTGAGCTACTTCAATTGGGTGCTGTCTATGCCACTTCTATTGGGTGCTGTCTATGCCACTTCTATTGGGTGCTGTCTGAGCCACTTCTATTGGGTGCTGTCTGAGACACTTCTATTGGGTGCTGTCTGAGCCACTTCTATTGGGTGCTGTCTGAGCCACTTCTATTGGGTGCTGTCTACGCCACTTCTATTGGGTGCTGTCTATGCCTCTTCTATTGGATGCTGTCTATGCCTCTTCTATTGGGTGCTGTCTATGCCACTTCTATCGGGTGCTGTCTATGCCACTTCTATTGGGTGCTGTCTATGCCACTTCTATTGGGTGCTGTCTATGCCACTTCTATTGGGTGCTGTCTATGCCTCTTCTATTGGGTACTGTCTATGCCACTTCTATTGGGTGCTGTCTGAGCCACTTCTATTGGGTGCTGTCTATGCCACTTCTATTGGGTGCTGTCTATGCCACTTCTATTGGGTGCTGTCTATGCCACTTCTATTGGGTGCTGTCTGAGCCACTTCTATTGGGTGCTGTCTAAGCCACTTCTATTGGGTGCTGTCTGAGCCACTTCTATTGGGTGCTGTCTGAGCCACTTCTATTGGGTGCTGTCTGAGCCACTTCTATTGGATGCTGTCTATGCCACTTCTATTGGATGCTGTCTATGCCTCTTCTATTGGATGCTGTCTATGCCACTTCTATTGGGTGCTGTCTATGCCACTTCTATTGGGTGCTGTCTGAGCCACTTCTATTGGGTGCTGTCTATGCCACTTCTATTGGGTGCTGTCTGCCACTTCTATTGGGTGCTGTCTATGCCTCTTCTATTGGGTGCTGTCTATGCCACTTCTATTGGGTGCTGTCTATGCCACTTCTATTGGGTGCTGTCTGAGCCACTTCTATTGGGTGCTGTCTATGCCACTTCTATTGGGTGCTGTCTAAGCCATTTTTCTTGAAAGCTGTTTTTTATTGTCCTCAGTTTGAATTTTACTTCCATCCTTGGCAAGTCTGTATGTCTTCCCATTTCTGTATATCATGCAGTGGACAGAAATCCAGTGTATTTTCACATTATTGAATAGCAGATTATTTTTCACAGGATGCCAGTATCTCATTACAGTGTTTATACAATGTTTAGACTTCTCATTCATATTACGCAGGCATTGACAAAGCATATAATTAGCTTTCATTTCTGTTCCCAGCATATGAAGTCTTAAATGACCCGAAGAAGAAAAAAATGTATGACATGTACGGAGATGATGAGCAGAAAGTGACTAATGGAGGAGGATTCCAGCAGGGAGACTATAACCAATTCTATGATCAGTTCGGCAAAGCTAAGAATGTTCACAGACAAGAACAGCACTTTCAGCATCAAGGAAATGGAGGTTTCAACCACTTCACTTTTGGTGATTCTGACAGCTTTTTTGACTTCGATAGTTTGTTCAATGGTATGAATGCAGATGGAGGGGACTTTTTTGGTTCATTTGGAGGACACAAGAAAAAAAAAGGTTCTGGTGGCAAGAACAAAGATTTTTTCTTTGACTTTGGTGATGATATCTTTGGTGGCCATAAAAAATATGATCAAGCCCACAATTCAAAGGATCACTTTGCACATCATCACAAACATGAGAGGAAAAATACTAATCAACATGGCTTTGACTACAATAGGCACCAGCAGTTTTCTCAGCACAGTAAGTTTACAGTTATATTTGTTCTTGTTCATGTCTTGTGTAGGAATTTATGCCTTTTTGCCACCTTTGTCCTCAGTATTTTATGCAAAACTTTACATATACAGTTGACATTCAAAAATCCGGCCATCGATAATCCGGTTCCTTCAGATTTCCGGCATGGATTTCGGAGCGCATTTTTAAATTTACCGCGTTGGCGCGCCACTGTTTTCTGGAGCAGTTTATGTTTTGATGCAGCTGTTGGGTCTTGCTTGCACGTGTTAACAGGCATTCCTGCTCATTCCTTCTCATTTTATCATTTATTTGCTGCTGTTTAGCCCCATTATGAATTCAGCAAATAAAAGAAGTGGTGTAAAACGTAAACATCGTGCATTGTCGATCGCAGATAAAGTGTACAGGTAGTCATTTTCTGTTAAATATATACAGAATATATAACCATAAAAAATCCGGCATTTTCAAAAATCCGGCAGTCCGGAGGTTGCCGGATTTTTGAATGTCTACTGTATCAGCTGCTTGGTTTCAGTCATCTGTCTTTTATTGCTTTGTACTGTCCATATTTTTTTGTTTGCAATGTTATTGCAGTTGGTGTTTCCTCGCAACCTTTTCCATTCAGCTCCTTGTGAAATAAGGTTATTAATTAACATGTCCCAGCTGTCCTTATACAGAATTTCCCATATTTGAATGAGAAGA
Source organism: Oreohelix idahoensis (assembly GCA_024509875.1). Lineage (NCBI taxonomy): Eukaryota > Metazoa > Mollusca > Gastropoda > Stylommatophora > Oreohelicidae > Oreohelix > Oreohelix idahoensis. The sequence goes on from JAMPIV010012023.1 coordinate 20,155, forward strand.
CCACGGAAGTGGTAATTTCAAGTTGTAACAACCATACCTTAATTTTGCTAACAGTATTTATGACATACTTTTGCCCAGATTTTTACTAGCCAAATGCTGACTGTGGATAAAACGCTGAACAGCAAAGATATCCAGTCCTACATTAATGCTGTGAAACCATGCTCATGTTCGGCTGTGATACTCCATCTGTTGCACACTTGATAACATTCTCAAGTGAAATATACTATTCTGCAAAGAAAAAGACTATTTGAAATGTGCCTTTAATAAGCCTTGGTTATCTGATCAGCACTTTAGCAAATAATATGTTTGTGACATGCCCAGTAGTAATTATTACATACATTTCAGCAAGTAAAAATTATTCGTCATCTTGTTAGCGTTAATTCTTCTTCATTTACTGTCATATAACATATATTTCTGTAATAAAATGGGCGGTCTCTGACTTCCTCTCATTGCCAAACAGTTTCTCAAAGCTGGTAATGGTGTCTGTCTGCTTCCTTCTTAGAACCAATATTCATGAAGGGCACATTTTTGTTCCCCATATGGATTTATTTGTAACATTAATTGTTAAAAGCTTTAATGTTAAATAATGGTCACCTGTGTCCTGATCATGAAAATCATGTGGTGTGATGATGTATCAGTATTTTACACACAGATGCACAGACACACAAAATAATTTTAATATCCCTAACCACTTCATTTTTTTCACACACAAAACACAAGAGATAGTTTCTCCCTTCTCTCCCCACCTGGCCAGTGAAATATATCCCTGTGGGGGCAATGTCTAGGTTGGGAATTTAGATTGCATAATTTTCTTCTTTATATTGTTTTTAAAAGCAAATACTCTTGTGTTTGCATGTACTATTGTTTAATTGTTTGTTTGTCATTAACAGTCTTTTTTTTTTTTTTTTTGCACACTGACTATGTGGAGCCAACCTATAACCCTACATCATGTCCTGTCTCTGGTACATAATTCTGTCTGTCTTTCTGATTGTTTTTTATTTTCTTTTAACAGTGCCTTTTTGCTTCATTTGTTTCTTAGAGAAAATTAGTGTTTTCCTACTTCATGAATAACAAACAGGAAGTGAAGCTTGGAATGTAAGGAAAAATAAGTATTTATTTATTAGAATTCTTAGAGAGCTAAAATTATTGTTGATTGAAAGTTAAAAATGTAGTATAACAGTTGCTGTGCGTACATTTTTTAATTAATTAATTTTTGTTTGTTCTTCCTAACAGGACAGCAGAGGTGTCAAAAAGTTACACAGAGAGTAGGAAATCAAATTATTACATTTACCCAGTGTTCATAGCCAGACTTAAGGATTCACTGCTTGGTACATGCTGCTGGGATATGATAATTCTTAAATTGATATTAAATTGTTGTGACTGAGATCTAAAAAACGTTTTGCTAAATTATATTTATAATTACCTGCATAGTTTATGCATTGTGATATGTGATTAAAAATTATACTGCATTCTTTGTGAAAATAGAAATGGACATTGATGCATAAAGGAATTGTGTGGAGAGTCAATAATACTGTTTTTGTGCAAGTCATGTTGCACTATCTCACTGAGTGAGACACATAAAACATCAGTAACTGCGAGTGAGTTGGCAACCCTCGGGGATCATTGGTTTAAATATGTTCCCTCCCATGTTTTAAATAATGTCTTTTTAAAAAAATGTAAACTGCTAGATTGCCACATTTGTTTTGCTTCCCTGCACAACAGGCATTTATTTGCTGTGAATAAAAACAGTGTTTAAATGTTACACACAGAAGTACAGACCAGTTTTATTCAAAGACATAGAAGAAATTCTTTCATAAAGGCCTTAATTAGAGACATGACCTCTGTGGTAGAATTGTTGGTGCTTTTGTTCTTGTAGTGTGTAAACTGGTCCATATTTTTTGGGTCTTGTGTGTAATATTTAGCCAGTGTTGTAGTTTTTACAGCAGTATCTCTTTACCCCTGAGCATCTAAATATATTATTGCTGCAGCTGCTTAAAAGTTATATATTCTGTGTTAACCCTTTATCGTCCTTTCTAATTTACTGTATTTTTATCTTAGCATCCGAGGAAAGGGAGGCAAATACATTTTTTAACATAGAGCCCATTAAAACAATTAATTACAAAAAACTGAGCTGAAATTATGTTTATTAGTTTTAAGTATACAGAATTCAATATTGTATCTATCATTCAAATTATTATTAATAAGTATATATATATTAGTATTATACAATAACAATTTAGGTAGGGTGAGGAAAAAAATTTAACATCCGTTACCACAAAAGATATAAACATTATTATAAATGAAACATAATGGCTCATGAAATGATGAACATCCCGGTTCATTGCAATGAATTGTCCACATTAGGCAGCCATAAAGAGTTTCTTCAAAACATCTGGATATTTTTGTTTTGTTCTTTGAGAAAATAAAATGGCATTTTTTTTTGCCAATGCATTCACATGAACTGTTTACTGTAGATTTTTCTTTGTTTGTATTGAGCACATTTGGCAAAATTCTTCACTTATGAATAAACTGAAGTAATCATAAGAATAAAAGCATGTTTAGGTCCAGGGTTTCCTACAAAGTCATATATTTCAGCTGGATTATGCTTTGTTGATCTGTCATCAACATCATTACTTCTTGCACTAGATTCATTTTCATCACTGAGACTAAATTTGGCCCACATTTAATATCCACATCTGATCTGGCTGCATCGTCATCGTCCTGATCAAAGACCAAGTCACCTCTCATCTCCCAAAACAAAGATTCAACTGCCCAAAAAGCCATGGCTTTAAAAAATCGAAGTATTGATCAATTCAGAAAACATTTAAGGAAATGGAAGCTCATATACTGGAAATATGTAACTCAAGTCTAGCTAAATACTGAGATCTTGTTGCAATGTGGGAATGACCAACAACAATGTTTAGCAGGTATTTTTAGGTGTTTCAGTCTGAACGGTAGACTTTTGATTGGCCGAATCAAACGGTAAAAGGTTATCACTGGTTTTTGCCAAGGAAAGAAAAAGGAATTCTGAGTATTAAGTGGTTACCTTGATTTCAGCCAGCAGCTTGTAAAAAAAATTTGTCTTTAAATAATGATTGGGTGAATCAAACGGTAATAGATTATCACTGTTTTGTTTTTGCCAAGGAAAGAGAAAGGAACCGGGACTAAGGAGAAATTCTGAGTATCAAGTGGTTACCTTGATTTCTGTTAGCAGCTTGTAAAAAATAAAAAATTGATTTGTGTTTAAATAATCTTCCAAAATGACTCTTAGAAACTCTTGTTTCCTAGATTTGTGATAATTAATTGCTTATCTACATTTCAGTCTTTCAAAGGAGTGAATGAATGGAGCAGAAAATAATGGTAGTGAGAAAGTTATGTTATGATAAATTATGCTTGTGTGTGAAGCATGCAACTTATTTAGTTCTGCATTGCTAAAAGTGAACATGATTATGATTGGTAGACTTTGTATGAGTGTTACATTGGGATCTTTAGACAACATTTATATTGTGTGCATGTATTCTTAGATTCTGTAAATAGATTTTATGCAAAATACCAGTAATTACGCATTCAGCAAGTTAACTTGTGTGACACTGTAGTTACTAACTTAAAAAAAATTGGGAAGGAAGGGTGTAAGAGATTTGTGATGTCACTTAAGAGAAGGCCTAGGTTTTTGTGACAAAATGTGACCAGAGGAGATGGGAGGATGTTAAAATGACCAAAATTGTGTGACGTTATATGTGAACCAAATTTAAATCAGTTTCAAAATGTAGACTTTAATGTAGCTGTTACAGTAAATTGTTAATATTTATCTAGTGAGAATTTCAACCTGCTGCTGATAGAGTTATATATCAGCAGCCTTCACTGAAGTTAGTGCTGCTGTGTGTTTTTTGTTTACGTTAATCCAGGTCATTTATTAAATCCATTTTGCAATGTTACTTAACCAGTTTTTGTGAATGTGTGTACTGTTTCTGGAAAGGTTATGTTTGTAAATAGATAAGCCAATAAAAAATTTTATTCAGTGATATAACCTGTTGTTTTTTTGTTTTTGTATGTGTGTTTCTTTTATGCTCCTTACTAAGCATAGAGTCACCATTTAATTAGGCACCTATGCAGGAAGCTATGTTGACACTCTTCATATTATCTTGCTCTGATTTCCGTAGCAGTTTGTAAATGAAGCTTCTAACTTCACGTGCAATGTTTCTACTGTCAGTATCTATTACTCCATTTTATTCCATGTGAAATATAGGACTGATAATGTTGCGCACTACGTGTTTTGGTTTTTTTAAAATTGGTGCCCATGAGATCCTGGTCACCTTAGGCTTCCATTGTTCTTCAGGCACTCTGTGGTATCCATATTTTTAATTCCAAAGTCAAGGAAATATCGGTCCTACTCATTTATTATTTTCCTGAGGCTGTATCCTATCCATCTGCATGTTCTCTCTTAAATGTCTACATGTATTGGTTGTCTTGTTCTGTATTTGTCACAGTATCGGTTCATTTGAAATAGAGAATGCGATGAAAATTGATGAATGTCTAGAGTTTGGATGTGAAATTTTCATTGAATGCTGTGTTATAAACGACCTTATTTTATTTCCTTGAGAAAGAGCTGCAGAATGTAGTGCTGGTCAGAGATCAAAGCATATCTGTCTATTTATCCTGGTATTGACATCCTGATTTGTTGCTCCTCTGTCGAGCCTACTTGTCAAATGGGTAAAGCTGTGCACATTATCAGATCACTTTGTCTACTATTTTATTCTCATGTCCTTTGCTTTGTTTAAGGTAGAAGTATACCCAGAAAAGCTTAAATAAAAATCCAACAATTTTCATTTTCATGCTTTAAATCATCGTCAACATGTTCTTGAACTAAAAATAATTCATAGAATCTTAGAGATACTCTGGTTTGATAGGAATCAGTGTTTTTCTACACACGCCCCCTTGAGTGATTTGCATAGCAACCAATGTTTATAGTTGGTTACCATGTGAATAATGACCCAACAAGAAGGTGCGTAATTGTAAAACTGCGAAATTATAATTATACAAAGGCAACAGGAAAAAGATATTTATAACTTTTCCACGGGGAATCACTCAATGATTTCTTGTGAATTTTTCAAAAGTGTGTGTCTAGAAAGCTTTGATCGTAAATTTCAACATTTGTTACATGCATAGTGCATTTTCACCAACATCAACTCTATTTATTGCTAGTTTTATACTGATTCTGTATAATAGTAGTTAGCAGAGCTTCTTTTGTTCACAATGAGAAATAAGACAAAGACTGGGAGGCGTGTACACCAACAAACCGTTGCCTGAAAATGAGACACCTATTGTCGATAGTGACGCTATAAAACCTCTGTGCTCCTCAGCAAAGAAAATAAAGGTCATAAAGGTCCAAGAAAGTGAAGGACAAGCTAAAAATGACAACAAAGGAAATGGGTTTATCCTTATGGATGTAAAACTACTGTTTGGGTTTTTATGCGCTAACTTTAGATGTGACAAATGTTATCAGTACTCACTGACCTCACAGGTCAGTACTCACTGACCTGTGAGATCGTCGAAGAGACTCGGAATGGCTTTTGTCATGAAATCAGTATCAAGCGCACAAACAGTGGCGAATGGACTGCCAATTTCAATACTTCTGATGTTTCATCTTCAGCTACTCACAAACAAAGAAGTAAATGTGCGAATGGTGGCATTTGTGCGTTCTATTGGGAAAGGCCACAGTGCATTGCAGAATTTTTCGATATACATGAACACAAGTCAACGCATGGCAAAGAAAGCATACAGGAGAACGCTGCACAGGATCTATTCAGCAAGTAAGGACATTGCAATGGAAAGACCCTGAGAGCACTGAAAATGGGATTCATAGACACTGCAGCTGCAGTAGAAGGAGACCTTTATTCAACAGGAGCTCATTAAACTTCATTTTGTGAGTTCTTTTTCTGTTTTTCTTTGTTTTCTCGGAATTGTCTTTTTAGCATAATTGGTGATCTTTGAAACAAGATATCTCTGGATCTGTACATTCAATTGACATGAAAATTAACACAGTTGGTTATCATATAATCTTACAGATTATGACCTAAAATGGATACAATTGAATTCAAAATTTTAGTTTTATGACCATCATGCATATATAATGAGGCACAAATATCAAACATTCAAGAAATATAAATTTTGAAAATTCATTACAAATCAACCTTTCGGTCAATATCTGTTATTTTAGGTCAAAACCTCAAGCTATATATACTAATTCAATTTGCCAAGTTTCAGTCAGATCCTTGTAAAAATAACATAATTATGATGTTTTAAAAAAGGTGTACAATTTATTCACTACGGCGGCCATATTGGATAGCTAATTTGCATAATTAATGGGGTCATTATGTGGACAAAAATGTTAAGTCCATACTAACACTATACCCATGGTTGTTTGATTCTGAAAGGAAAATTTGAGTTTTTTACCCTACAAGGTAGTCTACTACCTTAAATTGATAAATAGCCATGTTGTTGCTGCTTCTGTTGCAAATATTTTTCTTTTCCCTCATGACTGGTTGCTTATGTGACAGGAGACATTTGTCATCTGCAAAATGAAGATCCTCTAGTTTGTTAAATTTCAGTTTAAATTATATTGTCGTTCCTTCTTTTTTCTGATTGCATAGTTCCTTACCTTGAGGAAGAATGTTGGTGAATGCAGACATCCTTGTCTGACCCACTGTCTGATGTAAGGGTTTCTGAGAATAGTTCTGCAGGTGCCTCTTGATAACAATCATCAGCGAATTTAATAATCTTCCCAGTGATTCCATAACGTTTCAGTGTTTTCCATATAGCAGTGTGAAAGGGGGGGGGGGGGGGGGGGGGTTGTCATCAGACCATAGCCAGAAGATAAGTTTCCTCTTTGACATTAGGACAATATGTTTCTATAATTGTTCAATCTAACTGGGATGTAAACATGTCAAACTGGAGAAAGGTGATGGCTAGGAGATAACAGAGGCTTAATAGACACTAGTTTCACAACCTACCATGATAAAGAGCTATATCTTAAGGAACAGGTTCATGTTAATTAACAAGGTAGAAATGGTTGAGGTGTAACTTTCAAACACTCTTTTGTGCAGTCATTACTTTTCACAAAGCTGTCTAATATGAGACATTTTGTGTAATCTGGATTAAATGTGGAATAGACATACAAGGTGCACAAGCGAAAGATAATAACAGTTTTTATAAATAATAACAACAGTTCTTATAGTTCACCTGTACCACACAAGGAACAATGTGTTGGCCCAAGTAGCTGCCACAGCTATTGAATCATAGCTGGATGCAGAATTTGTCCAATTGTGCAAATGCACAAAACCTAAATTCTAACTGCTGTATGATCAGAGATCACAACATTGCACTGCGATAAATATATCCTACTTGTAGTAGGCACTACTACTTGTCAAATAATGTCAACATGTGATGAGAGCGAAACCCTCAACACAAGCCCAAACTCTTGCTCATGTACTTCCATCTGACCTTCTACAGCATCAGATTCCACAAGCCGCAGTAAAATGATAAAACCTTTCCTGTTTCTCAAATTTTGCTGGCCAAGAAGAATTGGTCACAAAAATAACTGTTAAACTTCCATCTCCCAAAACACACACTGCCGTCACTTCACATATAGTTTATTGTCTGTCAGGATCTTCTTTGTACACTCTCAGACGTCTATTTGAATGTTTTCAAAGAAAGCAGTAGTCAGTCTGAGGCTATTCGCATCTCCTTAGAGCTTTTCCACGAATCTTCTTCTGCGTTCAGTTTGTAGTCATGCTAAATCTGCAGGCCTGTCGCCAGGACGAAATCCACAGTCTTTACCAGGTCGGCGCAGTAGCCCCATAGCTTCTGCTGGAGCTCAGCACCCCTTGGCCAGGTCACACGTCGCGGGTCATCATGGGTTGGGCAGTTTCGGAGAATGTGTTCTGGGGTCTGGATTGCAGTTCCACATGGGCATTCATTTGTATGTGATATCCTGAGGCGATAGAGATGGCCAAGTAATCTGCAGTGGCCAGTTCTCAGGTGGAAAATGGTGGTCTGTTGGTGTCTGTTTAGATGGTGGATTGGGTCATCTCTGCTGTATATATCCCCTTCCTCCTTCCACTGATTTTTGCTCTTGTTGTGGATGATGGTTTTTGCTTTCCGATAGGGCAATGGGTGGCTGTATTGTTACATTTTACTGCCACTTCTTGATAGAGCATCTGCTCTCCCATTTCCAGCTATTCCACAATGGGAGGGTAACCACTGAAGGGCAATGGTTGATGACCTTTGGATGATATTAAGCTCAGATCTGATCTCATTCATCATTTTATCATTTCTGGTGTTCTGTATTGATTCCAGTAATGATCTGCAGTCAGTGAAGATTACTATCTTAGCTGGTGGCTACTGTTTGGATCTGGTGAGGATTTTCAGAGCTTGTAGTAGTGCCATAGCTTCTGCCCTGAAATTGGAGATCTTTCCAGTTGGGAAGGTCTTTCGGATGATCTTTCCATTTAGGAATCTTATAAAAAAGCCTCCACCACCATTCTTTACTGCCCCCTCAGCGGATCCATCTGTGTATGCGTGTTGTCCACTCCGTCAGGTTGTACTTTTCTTCAATCATTTCTTGAGCCAAAGTTTTTAGTTGTTGAGGGGTCTGGTGGCCTTTCTTTTTTATTTCAGGGACTTCTGTGATGATAGATATATTTTCATGGCAGTCGTCTGGCCCCTCGTAATCAATTTAATATTTCAATCTCAGTAGGTTGGTTTGGGAGGAGGTCTTCATGGCATCGATGCAGATGTTTGGTGATGTGTAAGAAACTGGTTCTTTTCAGCCTGTTTTTTGTCAAACTTTGGAGTTTGGCATGCATTGGATGACTTGGCATTCGTAGAAGCTTCTCACTGTGAGTGAATACCTTTTCCTCACGTCTGTCATCAAGAGAGCAGATGTTGGTGTATCTCTCCATTGCCTGGATTGGAGAAGTCTTCATCCCTCCAGTTCCGCATATGTTGGGTAACTTTGAAGATGTTCAGCAGACACTTTATTAGTGCAACAGTTAAACTCATCGGTAGTTCCTATCTTTAGCTTGTTGAATAGATGATATCTCAATCTGTTGTGGCCAGTGCGGAGTCTGAAGATTACCACTTGTTCTCTTCTCTTGAGTTGGTAGTATGCATCATTTTATGTGTGACCTGGATGCACTACATCCCATTTGTTTCTGTATCTGATTCTGATAAAACTCTTTGCCTCCTCGAAAGTTATGCTTGCATCAGACTGAAGTAGCTTTCCATCTTCGTTTGCCAGTCTGTCAGCCTCTTCATTGCCGGTGATGTTACAATGAGATTGGATCACAACTCTTTTAAATCGTTGACATAGTTTGTGGAGCACTATTCTTAGGTCATCCAGGTCTGCATTATTTTAGTTTTTCAACGTTGCAATTACTGACACTGCATCGGTAAAGAAAGCAATTTGTCTGCTTTCCTCTGTCATTATAACCTCTGCTGTAGTTGTCAAGGCATCTGCTTCTGCTCTGAAGTTACTTGAGAATTGTCCTGTTGCCACTGACAACTTTTTTGTGCACCAGTGCTTAAGATCAGAAAGACACCTCCATTGTTTGTTGCTGATCTATCTATGTATGCATGGGTCCAGGTGATTTGACAACTAGTGCCAAGAAATTGCTCAGCGTGGAGAATGAACTCCTGAAATGTGAGATATTCCTGAGACATGCAAACATTTCCACCATCTTATAAAAGTACAAAGTAACTTATCTTACAAGATAAATGTAAAAGTTAAAACACAAAATCCTTGAAGATAAACGCACACACAAAACATACCCCATTGAGGTGTTTTAAAAAAGATATTTAATAACGTGTATGAAGTACTAGAAACGTGACGGAGTTAGGTCCAGTAAGAACGTTGAGAACCCAGCACATGTCGACACCAGCAAGATTTTGTTGCCACCCTTGCACATTAAGCTGGGTCTCATGAAAAACTTTGTCATGGCAATGGAGAAAACAGATGAGGCTTTCAAATACCTCATCAGAAAATTTCCAAGACTGAGTGAAGCTAAAATAAGAGAGGGAGTATTTGTTGGTCCGCAAATTCGAAAACTTCTTCATGATGACGAGTTTCTTTGCGTGATGCATGGCAAGGAAAAAGCAGCATGGCTAGCATTTAAGTCAGTGGTGGACACAATAGATCTGATAATTACAATGAAATTGTAGAAAATCTCCTTCTGAAGTATAAGAGTCTTGCTGCAACATGTCTTTGAAAATTCATTTTCTGGATTTCTTTACGTCAAACTATGGAGCGGTCAGTGATGAGCATGGTGAACGATTTCACCAGGACATTGCTGCTATGGAGACAAGGTATCAAGGCAATTGGAGCCCTCCAATGCTTGCTGATTACTGTTGGACTGTGACAAGAGACACCTCATCGATTGACTACAAGAAGTGTGAACGGTGGTTTGGTTTTAGTAAAGTAAAAGAGTGTAGAAAAGTGGTTTAGGAAATATGAATGGATTTGGATACAGATAAAATGAGTGAAGGAATGCTTTGAGAAAAGGGAGGAAACTCCATATATTACGGTTGGTAGATGAAAGTGTTGAATTAGGGTTAAGCAGATTTAGTGGGTTCTCAATTTTGGTTGAGAAAATTAGCATGTAATGATTTGGTAGTAAGCTTTAAAGCAGAGAGTATGGTGTTCAGTTAAATCATCAAAGGGAGATAACGTAGAATTAAGTCCCTTGCAGGTTTTAGTGAGTTGAGGAAAAAAAGTACGCACGGGAAAATTGGGATGTGTGAACACATTTTAGGGGTGAACGAAGAAATGTTAGAACGGGGATTAGGCAGTTGAGATTGAGACGCGCTAGGCGTAGGTAGAGAAAAGGGTTTTCTCCCAAGTGTTAAAGTTGGATGTCGAACGTGCTCAGCGTAAGACTTGTGTGGGTAAACGCGCTCAGCGTAGATGGTCAGCAAAAATGTGCTGTGAGTTAAAGAGTGATAGAAACCGCTCAGTACATTACTTATCATAAATTGGTGTACGACAGTATTTTTGTGATAGCATCTTTTCTGAGGACAAGATGATTGTGAAAGGAAAAAGTGTATTTCTATAAAAACAAAACCAGGTATGTTGAACAATTTTGATCTATTACTAGCATGTGTAGCTCAGCAGACAAGGTCAGATCAGAAAAGAAAAATAGAAGTAGTCTTGGCAAAGTGACAGCCCTGGCGGTAAGGCCAGTTTTCTCTCAGTGAGATATACCAAGAGATATGGAAAAAAACGTAGAAAAAGCAGTCAGTACAGAAGAGAGACAAGAGGTTTCGCCTGAAGAATTAGAGGACATTTTGATAGCTGGAACAAGCAGTAGCAAGAAGACAAAGCAAATGTATGTGAAAAATTGATACTGAGATTGTTTGAAACTGAAGCTTTTATTATACAAGACTGCCAACCTTGAAGAGGAAGGTTGGGCATACCATTTTTACCCATTTATCAACTTATGTTAATAAAGTTCGACATTTGATATTTTCACTGCTGTTTTTCGGGTGAATTCGATTGATCAACAGTGGGTATGAGAAAATGTAGAGTCAGTCTGAGAGAAGGAAGTTTTCGTATTTACCTTACAACATGCTATCTACTGAAAGGGCAATGGTCCGAACCTCTTATACTATCAACGGCCACAGAAGCAAGCAAAGAGAGCTCGAACAGCGACTGAATAATGACGGAATGGGTTCAAATGTGCCTTTTTAAAACATATGTGAACTTTAAATAATGTTTTTATTTTTTCTATCATTTTATGTTGAAATATCAATTGAGTATGTAACCACAATTTTTATAATGCTAAAGTAGAAAGACTAGCTGTTCACCCCAGAGAATTAAACAAGCAAACATTATTTGTATTACTGTAATGTAAATTCATCATTTAAAAAAAAAACCAGAGCCAATTGGTGAATTTCATTATGATATTTGAAATCAGCATGTCAAAATCAATAAGAAATGGTATATTTAATTTCTGGTACAAATAACGTTTGAAAATTTGTTGACTAGTGTTATCAGTTATCTAACCCATCGCTGCTATTATCTGGCAATTAAGGCTCCTAATGCAAGCGACTACGCCAAATAAATGGTAGATCAGACCAATCAACTGACAAAAAAACTATAATACTAAAGTGGAAACCAAAAAAAAATTTCCTAGGCAAAAATTTTATGAGAAAGAAAAATTCCCTTAATTTTAAGTCCACCTACAAGTTCACCCCTGAAGTCAGTTCGGGTAAGGGAGGCTATATTAACTGGACGAGATAGTCCGAACGCGCTCCTTAGCTTAGCTCAAAACACCTGCTTCAAAAAATCCCCTGTGATTGTTACACAATCATACGCTACCAGCGGCTTAGTATTACAAAATCAATACATAACATAACTCCGACAAAGATCACCCTGTAAATCAAATTGTATATATTCAACAATGCTGTGGAAAAAACCAATTGATATTTTTGTGTGGTCAGCAAGCCAATAAACAGATCGTTTGTCTAGGGGATAATTATTTTTAATGTTTATAAAACTCACGAGACAACCACACTCTTTCTCTGTATAGACTATAAAGATTATCAGATCAAAATCCCTGTAACCGAGAAAATTTCTGTCGTACTTGCTCAGGATTAGAGTTCAATTCCCAGAAAACAAGCCCTCATTTGTCGTAGATTTTTGATAGGGAAATTAAGACATAGTTTGGTCCCTTCTGGCTAGAACTAGACAGGTGATGACTCATTGAGAGATAAGATAAGAAATAGATTTATCACGAGTGAAATGGTGGAAAAATAGGTAGTCTGTCCCTGGACTCGAGAAGATCCTCTCGGTCAGTCTATCTCTACAACAGAACTTTGTTAGTCAGACAGTCTACCTACATATATATTAATATATAAAGCAGTGCAGCAGGTCCAGCAAGGCCAATGGACCACATGGGAAGGAGCCCTGCAGAGGTCCTTTACATGGAATGATATATGGCATATGGCACCTCTTAGGCTCAGCTTCGTGGTTAGATCAATGTATGACCTGCTGCCGTCGGCCACCAACCTTGTGAAATGGGGAAAGTCGGATGATGAGCAGTGCCAGGGGAGGCAGACACTTGAACACGTGCTCTCAGCGTGTAAGGTGGCATTAGGGCAAGGGCGATACACTTGGCGCCATAACAAAGTGCTAAATAAGCTTGCTGCGACAATAGATCAGGCAAGAATGAAAGCGAATAGCAAAGTCCTGCCAGACACCGCAAACACATACTTTCTGAGGGCAGGAAAGTCAGCACACCCCAAACCGAGTAAACCTGGTAGCAGTTTACCATCTCTTCTTGACTGTGCAAACGACTGGGAGATGGCGGTAGACCTACCTGGACGGGGGGCATATCCAGAGTGTATCAGAAAATCACGGAGACGGCCGGATATAGTGCTTCATTCTGCAGCAACGCTTCAGGTCATACTGATTGAACTGACCGTGCCATTTGAATCCAGATTAGACGAGCAACATTCATTCAAAGCGGCCAAGTATAGCGATCTGGCCGCGGATCTGAGACACGATGGATTCAGTGCAAGGGTCATGGCGGTTGAAGTGGGAGCAAGAGGGCTTGTGGCTGCATCAGTGTATGATTTATTGAAACTGTTGGGGCTGAAGGGACAGTCTAGAACAAGGGCACTGAAGAGGCTTAGTGAAACTGCCGAAAAGGCATCAGGCTGGCTGTGACACAACCGCAATGGGCGATGGACATCGTGACAATAAACGCTGCGGTACAGAAAACACCAAAATTTTTCTAAGTCCACAACGCTGAGTTTTTTTGGTGTACTAGTGAAAGAGCTGCGACTCTGGGGCAACAGGCGATGTATACTATAGGGAGTGTCAGGTGCAGAATTTCAGTGGCTTGCGGCGCGCAGCTCGTCGGCTGCGCGCTAATGTCTCAGTGTGTGTCCTTAGTTGTGAAGGGCGACGGAACGAACGGAATAATTTGTCTTCTCTTTGTTACTTTCCCAATTGCCTCCACGGCTGGCGTTGTGGATTTAAAAGTTGCTATCATAAGTGAAATGGGTTCATTTTCGATACAAGACAACAGGAAGCTGAGACGCTTGGGAGTCATGACCCAAGTGGGCCCGCCCCCCTTAGAGTGTAAAGGAGTAATTGGGCCGAAACACTTGTCGGATGGGGGGACTTTTTCTGATGATCAGATTGCTTCCTGTTGTATCGCTCTGTAAAGAGTTTCCTATCATCATATATATATATATATATATATATATATATATATATATATATATATATATATATATATATATATATATATATATATATATATATATATATATATATAACCACTCACACACACACACACATAAATGACGACAGTTAGACGCACAGACGTGACAAATTATATTTATGGAATAGGGATTTTTTTGGGACGAGCTGACCAACACATGTAAATAAAGTTTTTATGTAAATTTTATTTACTATAAGAAACTCTACAACAGCAATATTATGAATATCAATCAATTACAAATAAACATAGGTTAATGAAATTAAATAAAGAAATAGACTCATAGGTGTAATCCCCCCTACCCCTGTTGAGACAAGATCCCGTTAGAAGAAAGTTATTAACCCCCAAAGAGTCAAAGATTTACGCGCTATGGTCTAGGATTTCCCTCTACAGTACAGAACAGAGTTTATACGTTAATCTGTTCTGAAAGGGACAGTATTAGCAAAAACTTACACACAAAAATAACCAACGTGAGTACATGGATTTTACAAGATATATATATATGAGAATTATTCATTCATCCTTCCTCTCTTCTCAGACAACCGTGGCCACGTGGCATTCGTTCTTACCTAATTCTTGGTTTGCACCTTCTGGAACAATCTTTAGGACACACGCACACAGCAAATCCAGGGTTATTTTGGCAAAGAGAACCCCAGCTCCTCAAAGACAGATTAAATCCACTTCTCCGGGGAGCGTTCGCTTTGTTACTTTTATTTAGGACTTCTGTTTATGTCACATTAATTAGACTAGGTAAGAAATTTAACAGTGCTCACAGTGTCAATAGCTTGAGGTTTCCAGTACATAGGAATGTCAGGTTGGCAACTTCTCTCAGTATAAAAAAATTCCTTGTCACACCACGAATGGTCAACCGTCGGAAAATGTCACAAGTTTGATTATGTCAAATGTTTGATCTTGTTGCCACCACGGGCTGAATGTATATGAAATTGGGGGAAAAAAAGAAATCTGGATCATAGGCCCAGTTACAAAAAGTTATTCTTAATGTTCTTTGGGTTTGTACTCTGTCTCTTTCTGGGTGTAAACACGAATGCCAGACAGGTTCACCTTTGAAGACCCAGATACTAAGTAAAAATGTTCTTTTGTATGGTTATTCTCAGATTCATATGGAAGCCGCTGGTAGATTTTGGGTTTGACCCAATACTGGGTAAAGGAGAAAAAATACAAATACTTAACCATAATATAGTATTCTCAATCCTATCCTTAACCCACGTAAAATATAATATTCGTACACTCAGTTATAGAACTACACGTGTATCTCATATTGAATCGTTTAATAAAAGTCTCCGTAAAATAAGCGCTAGTCATTTATATTTTTAATCATCATGAATTAGAAATAAATATATATTTCGTCAGTACTCATAATGAATAGTGCATTTACTAGATGATTAAAATAACTCTTACTGGTTAATATCAGTTACCGGTAGTTAGATTTACGCTACAGCAGGAACAATTTAGCTATAGATTATATTAATTCGCTAGTCACTTTGCACAAAACTCCTAGTGAAATAAAAATGACGGACTTAACATTAAATCATTCTACACAGAAAGATTTTAGTGAAATAAAATACGGACTTAACAATTAATCACTCAAACTTCTAGTATAGTATTTACCACAAACACAGAAATAAACGATCTCCAATCGAAAAACTAAGTAATTCTACTATTATAAGAGATCTTAGAATTCGAAGCTAGATGTTCTCTGAAATTCTGTCGGTACTGGATAAATTGAGTTTGCAAGAGGAGACATATATATGATTTAAGCAGAAAGTCGCTCTTCTTTGCGAGATTTAACACCTACGGGGATTTCTCTGCTCAAATTCTGTATTCATTCATTCATTCATAACCCTGCACTTCCAACGGAGCATAGGCCTTCAACAAACACATGCCAAGTCCTCTTGTCACGTGCCATCATCTCCAGTTCTTTCCGCGTTCTCCTTATCATTTTCACATCTGTTTCCAGCTCTCTTCTCCATGTGCTTCTTGGTCTACCTCTGCTTCTCTTGCCCTGGGGGTTCCAGAACAAGGACTGCCTTGTAATGCTATCAACAGGTTTCCTCAGTGTGTGTCCTATCTATCGCCATCGTCTTCTTCTCATCTCTTGTTCCACTGGCAATTGTCTAGCTCTTGTCATCAGTTCCACGTTGGTAACCCTGTCATACCATTTTAATCCCTCTATTCTACGCAAGCACCCATTTATGAAAGTCTGTAGCTTTTTGGTAGTTGTCTTTGTTGTTCTCCATGTCTCAGAGCCATACAATAGGACTGACTTCACATTTGAGTTGAAGATTCTTATTTTCGTGTTGGATCCGATTTCTCTTGATCTCCATATATTTCCCAATGCAATGAAAGCTCCTCTTGCTTTTTGTATTCTTATTTTGATATCACTGTCTGTCCCTCCAACTTTGTCTATATTGCTGCTATGATATGTGTACGATTCTACATCTTGTACTGGTGCTTCTTCAATCCTGTTATCATTACCTGCATTTATTCTCATTATCTTTGTCTTTTCCCTGTGTATTTTCAGACCCAATTGCTGTGACCTCTCATCGAGTGTTTTCAATTTGTCCTGCATCTGATTAGGGTTATGGGACAGAAGAGCCAAGTCATCAGCAAAATCCAGATCATCCAACTGCTTAGTCAGAGTCCACTGGATTCCATTTCTGTTGTGTGTTGTCGATGTTCTCGTAACCCAGTCTATTGCTAGTAAGAACAGAAATGGAGACAAGAGGCATCCCTGTCACACTCCTGTTCTGATCCCAAACGGTTCTGTAAGCTGTCCTTCATGAAGAACTCTGCATGTCATGTCTTCATATGTTTTCTTTATTAAATTAATGATCTTCTGGGGAACTCCATAATGCCTCTGTTAGATGCTTTTTATTTGAAAGTGTGGGTTTGTTGAATCTGTCTACTTTTGACATAACGCGAATGGATTCAATTTCTGAACAATGTAGTAATAAGTCAACTTGAACTTCCAACCAGGGGCACATCAACTAATGCCAAGACGGTATACAGTTCATTCAATTTATTTGACATCATACGGTTGACTAGACGAACATTTAATTCTGACGACGGACGGTTGACGTTCCACCAGACAGCACACAACGTAAGTTTCATATTTAAAATTACAGTTAGTTCGTCCCGTAAGATAATCTCTTAGGTAACGTCAGACTAGTTATACAGTGTTCATAACATGGCATCCAAGTAAACAAATGAGGCAGTTATATACGATAAGGACTCCATTTTGAACCAATACGTCATTGGTACAACTAGACGTCTACATGAGAACGAAATACATTATTATCTAAATCATACTTGCTTCTCTTCCCAAGAAAAATCACCAGAATACTGTTGACCCGAGTCCTCATCTTCTTAACAGACGGACGGTCATACACAAGAATAAAATATACCCGCAACACGGGTTTGAACGCCACAAATCAATGGCCTGATTCTTGGGCACTAAACTTCTCAACCCCAGCTATGACGTAGACTGGTCTTTGGCAACACATGCGGGCGGGGTAACCCAATACTCGCATAAGTGCACAATCGTGCGCTACGAAAATCAAACTCACCAATAATACTTACTATCCTGTAAGTCGGTGCGTAAAGTTTATTACAGAGGTAGGACCACATATTAATAAAATATGAGACTACCCTCATCTGTAAACGACTGTAAAGGCCTACGAAAAGGGCTCTACAGATTCCTTACCAATCCCCCCCAAAAAATTAATTATATTAATTTTTTTTCTTTACTACTCGAAACTAGAGGTGATTCAAGTGTACATTATCATATAATATTAATATAGCATGACATAGAATCATCAAACATAAATATGAAATTTAAGTTAACTCAAATAAACAAAAGGTATGCACAAAAGCATACATCCACAATTGACCACCTTTGGTACAATGTGGTAAATGAAATAAAATCGCATATAGAAATAATGAATTAAACCGAATAGAAACGCAAAATGAAAAGAAATGTAAAAACCAATGAATAAACCGAAAAGTGTTGGATATGTCTTAAAAATGACAAGTGAAAAAAAAAATGAAAGAATACAATTTAAACACGTGCAGAGAACATCACCCTTAACTGTGTCTAAAAGTTCCTTTGTGGTACTAATAAAAGTGCAAATGTTAAATCACTGTCCTTACCGCGTGATAAATATTAATGTTTACAATTAAATATTTCATAGTGATCCAAATTAATTCTTATACTCATTAAATAAGTATCAACGGTTACTAATCTACCGAATTATTTATTTTAAAAACAAATTAACAATGTCATTAAATTTCGTAGATTAAGAAAGTTCCATTGTCCTGTTAGGAAACCGTAAAATAATACTAGGTTCCGTTCCATGAAACAACCAACCAAGTGTTCGCAATGTTATTTCAGTGAGAAAATATTGTCTGGTTTTATTCAACGTTATTCTCTCTTCAATATCCTGAGTGAGTAAATGTTATTTTCACAACGATAGTCATATATCTTAACGTTCCATGTTATTTTGATACATAAGCATTGTAGATTTCACTTGACTGAATGTTAATGACTCTTGTCATAGAGATATCACACGTAAAAAGTTACAATTGACTAACTGTCAGTGTCGAAGTTCAGTTATCTGCAGTGCGTAGCTGTTAATGTGATTCGTTAGGACATCTCGACAAAACGTCTGCGAGAACATTCTGTGTGCCAGGTATGGATCGAATCGTGAAACTATATGGTTGAAGAGCGATCGCATACCTAGTAGATTTGGCAGATTTCAAGTCCTTTGTGTTGAGAGCAGTAAGCGCTTTTTGATCTGATTCCACAATAAAGTGTGATCCAAGCAGATATCTCTGGAGTTTAGTTATTGACCAAACAAGTCCGAGAAGTTCCTTATCTAAAACTGAGTAATTTTGTTCAGTCGGAGTTAACTTCCGTGATACATAGAGAACTGGATGCAAGGTGCCACTATATTCTTGTAGTAAGACGCTTCCCACGCCGAAATTAGAAGCATCGCTGCGTAAGACAAATGGTAAATTCGCATTAGGCAACCTTAAAACAGGAGCATCCGAAAAAAATTTCTTTATGGTATCCAACGCGACTTGATGTTCGTTTGACCACCGAATCACGTTAGCTGCACCTTTCCTAAGTAATGAAGAGAAAGGAGCAGTAATGGACGAAAGATGTGGTATGAATTTCCCATAGTATTGTACTAGTCCTAATAGAGATCGCACTTGTTTCTTTGTTTTAGGTGTGGAGATATTAAGGATTTTAGAGACATTACTGCCCTCTGTATATAACATACCGCGACCAATACGGTGACCCAAAAAAAAGAAATATCGTGGAAACCCACAAATGCCTTTGATGGCTTAGCAGTTAAGTTATGATTTTGTAACGTGGACAGTAATGAGTTTAATCCTTCTATATGTTCTTCCCATGAGTCACTGAAAAGACAAATGTCATCTATGTACGCAATGACGTTGGGATGATGAGATAGAATTCGACGCATCATGCGTACGAACATGGCAGGAGCGTTGACTAACCCGAAAGGCATAAAATTCCATTGGAATAGGCCCCGTGGAGTCGAGAAAGCAGTGAGTGGCTTTGCCCTTTCTGTCAATGGTACTTGCCAATAGCCCTTTGACAGATCAAACTTAGAGAAGAAAGTAGAATGAGATAATTTCACTAATAAATCTTCTAAAAGTGGCAAAGGTTCTGCGTCAAATTGTGTGACTTTATTTAATTTTCTGTAGTCTACACATAGACGAATGTTATTATCTTTCTTTCTAATTATCACCATAGATGAAGCATATGGTGACAACGATGGCTCAATTATGTTTAATCGAAGCATCTCATCTAATTCCTTTTCGACCTTATCTCTAAAGTGTAAAGGTATGGGATATGGACGAATACGGATAGGTGTTTCATCAGTTAGAAGGATATCATGTTAAATAGCTGACGTATGACCTGGAATGTCAGTGAGAACCTTATCATACGTTTGAAGTAGTGATGAAACTTGCTGTCGTTGATCAGTCGAAAGAGAAGAAGAAATAGTGACATCATTCCAGTTTTCCGTGGAATGAAGAGGTACAACTGGTATGGGCAATTGTACATCTTGAAAAGAAGACTCTTCTTCTTGTATAACTGACAAATTAGTATAGTTGTGAATGTGAGGGGTAGGATCGTCAGTCGCTTGAAATACTGATTGTAAATAATCAGGACGTGAATAATACTCTTTCAACATGTTAATGTGAAAGGTTTTGTGTTTTCTTTAGACTCTTCGGATGATGCAGTAGCTAACCTACAGGCATCTATTATTCTCTTTCTTAAAGAGATGACATATTCATATGAGGATTGAGTTTCCTCAGGTATATTATCTTCAACCAATAAATCATGGATTAAAGACATAGGTCCGCGTGGTTGTATGCCAAAAACTAACTGGAAGGGAGAAAACCCTGTGGCTTGGTTTTGCACCTCGCGATACGCGAAGAGAGCAGCGGGTAGGACCCGGTCCCACTCCTGAGGGTGATCTTGAGTCATCTTACCCAACAACTGCTTAAGTGTCCTATTCTGTCTCTCAATTAACCCATTGGACATTGCATGGTATATTGAACTGAGAGATCTATCTATACCCAATGTCTTCATAACCTGTGACATGGATTCGGAATTAAACTGGACACCATGATCCGATAGGATCTTACGCGGAAAACCAATGCGTGAAAAGATCAGCATTAAAGCTTCTGCAACACTGGCAGATGAGGTGTTCTTAAGAGGTATGGCCTCAGGCCAACGCGTACACATATCGATACAGGTAAGAATATGTGTATGTCCTCTTGCAGATGGCAATATAGGACCAATGATGTCGATCGCCATTTTATCAAATGGTCTAATAGGTATGTCCGCAGCTTGGATAGGAGCATCATGATATGGACCCCTTACTTTAACTTCCTGACATGTCACGCAGGAACGACAATAGAGATTAACATCCCTATGAACGCCAGGCCAATAGAATGCGGATAGCACTCTAGATTTGGTTCGCGAAAACCCCATGTGACCTGCACATTGAGAATCATGAGCATGTCGTAATATTCTAGGTCTCATAGAAGACGGGACCAGAATTTGTGAACGCACCAATGAATCTGTTTCTCTTATTAATCTAACTAAAATACCTTTTTTAAGAGCAAATTGGTGTCTAGACTTTGCAATTGTGTTGTTATTATTTCTCTTAGTCGCCAATTTAAAAAATCTCTGCAAAGAATTATCATTCTTTTGTAAATTAGCAAACAGCTCCCTTGAAATAGGAGAATCATCATCATTACTATTATGAACCGTAGGTTCAGAAGTTGATTCACGCGACAATTCAGTAGCTTGCGCTCTTGTAACCACTGCATTTGCAGCATGAATATGTCGCTTTTCCCATTCATTAATCTGCTCTGGTGTACACTCTTTTATACCGTGTATACAACCAAGTATCACATCGCTAACTGGATTCTGCAGAAGACAGGCATGGATCTTCCCTGAAAAGAAAGGTGTATGTAAGTTAATGATGGCTGTAGGGAAGGTTTCCACAGTTCCCCCGAATGTGACACACTTGACCACGTTGCCAGTGGCAAAGGAGGGGTCGATCAGAGAGTTCCGCACTCCGACAGTACTGCATCCTGAATCAAACAAAATAGAGCAAGGAATCGAGTTGACATATCCTTTGTTAAATCTTAAACACCCCTTTCCATGGTGAACTGATGCAAATAAAATCTCGAGATCTGTGAGATTGACTCCATGATACATTAAATGGAGGAGACTGTTGGTATTGTTTCCCCTTTTGAAAATGACCAAAGTTGAAATTATTATTACTTCCCCTTTGAAAATTTCTATCGCTACTCATCGAACGATTTCTAGGGAAATTGTTTTGTTGCATAGCGAAAGCAACGGGTAAATCGTCCTTAAGCTGCGCATTGCTGACATCCATGTTAGGATGAGCGGTGCAGAAATTTTTACAATGTTCTGACATTTCTTTTATATTACCAGGCTTACGTTCATGTAGAAACGCAAGAAATGCAGGACTTACTGCCGATAAAACTTTATCTCGTAATAATAAGTCGAAAATACCATCATATGATTTCTCTACCTTGGATAGTTCAATCCATCTTTCCAACGTAAGACGTATTTGAGAAAGAAAATCATCATAATTCTTGCTAGATTGTGGGAGCATAGACTTGAACTTCATTCTGTATTGATCTTCTGTCATTTGAAATTTGTTTAGAAGAGCGGCCCTAAGAGCATCGTAATCATTTTTATCAATAGAGCTAGTAGTGTGATAAACAGCCATTGCCTCTCCTGTTAGTAATCTGGATAAGTGGGTGCAATATAATGATTTATCCAAGTTGTACGACCGACATGTAGCCTCAAATCTGTCCAAAAAAATATCACATCGTCGGATGGTGGAGTAAACTTTGGCAATTTGAGATGAACCTCTCTAAAATTCTCATGTCTAAATGAAAACTGGCCTTCCTGAGTCTTTTGTGTATTACATTCACTTGACAATCTTCTTCTGTCAAATTCCAATTCGGCAAGTTTCAAATCATGCTGACGTTTCCTTTCATTCTCGTCTGTCTCAAGCTGAAGCCTTTTTGTATTTTGTTCAGCTATTAATCTTCTTTCTTCCATTTCCTTTTGTTTAACTTCCATTTCCTTTTGTTTAACTTCCATCTCAATTTTAAGTAGCCTTTCTTTTTCTGCCGTATCTCTTTTAAATTTTTCTTCAGCCTCGAATTTTTTCTGTTCGGACACACGCTGAAATCGTTTCTCTTCTAATTCCGCGGCTAATCTCATTTTTTTCTCCTCTTCCTCAGCTATAAATTTCCTCTTCTTTTCATCTTCCCCAGCATCAGATTTCAAATTTTCTAATCTTAATTTCTCAGCTTCTAATCTTTGAGATTCCAACCTTTGAGACTCTTTGTATTCTGTCATAGCAAATTATCTAATCTCTTCCGGAGGTATATTAAGCGCCTTAGCCTGCTTAATAAAATAGTCTAAGGTAGACATTATTCAAAATTGTTCTGAAATACTTCTACATAAAATGTTACTACACCAAGTGGTCTTCGTTCCTGTCCTAGAACGGTAAAATCAAGTCATATAATAGGCAATTATATTAATAATTAATAAAGTAATTTATGCAATGAAATGTTATGAAAGCAATAACGTGACAGACAATAGGCACAATACTGACAAGACACGATAATCAAAGACAAATGAAAACAGTCGCAGAAATCCAATAAAAATAAAATGTGAAACTAAAATGGAATGTCGTAAAGAATTACGATGATAACTGCGATAATATAATAAACAAGACAATTGACAAGACAGTGTAAAAACATATGTTTTGTAAAAAACTGAACGAAAGTCAGGTGAGAAAGACAATAATCACATACAAGATACAGTATAAAACTAAGGTACGAATAAAATAACTACCAAAAACAACAATTAAAACTTGACGTTACAACTAAAACAGTCAGGTGTCACAGACTACCAGACACAGTGGACCAAAAATCCTTCTATGCTCACGCATAGGAACATTCCACTGCGGGAAGTCTGCAAAATAATATCCTACAGAACACTTAAGACGGACCTGTGGTGAAACTGGTATTTTTCCGTCCTAAGTCGCCATTCCCAACCTCCCACGATAAACATCAAACATAGAACATGCAACATGAATAAAGAAGCAGTGGACATATTACTAAGCGAAGGCACAGCTAAACGTAAAACGGTGTAATAACAACACGACGTTTTTACTTATCTCAACCGGCTAAAAAAGGATATCCCTCGCATCCGGGACTGTATGCATGAGCCTTGTAAAAACAATGTATGTAACACTATGACAGTGTCCGATGTTGCAGCTTAGAGATGATGTCCAACGTCGTCGTTGACCTTCAGATAACTGTCGTCTTGATTCCACGTGTATGTGGACGTTTCCTTTTGAAGATCGAGGTATTTCTATTCAACCGATTTATTTGACTTTGAGAACTGTCCCTTCTTGAAAATCGTAATTTCCAAATCACGCTGGTTCCACCATTCCTGTTAGATGCTTTTTATTTAAAAGTGTGGGTTTGTTGAATCTGTCTACTTTTGACATAACGCGAATGGATTCAATTTCTGAACAATGTAGTAATAAGTCAACTTGAACTTCCAACCAGGGGCACATCAACTAATGCCAAGACGGTATACAGTTCATTCAATTTATTTGACATCATACGGTTGACTAGACGAACATTTAATTCTGACGACGGACGGTTGACGTTCCACCAGACAGCACACAACGTAAGTTTCATATTTAAAATTACAGTTAGTTCGTCCCGTAAGATAATCTCTTAGGTAACGTCAGACTAGTTATACAGTGTTCATAACATGGCATCCAAGTAAACAAATGAGGCAGTTATATACGATAAGTCAATCTTCCCCTGTCCTATGACCTTGGCAATGACGGAGAACCTTGTCAGGTCTTCTATATCATATAATGTTCCGATACTACGTATCTCCTTTTAGTACTGGCCTCTTACTTCAATCAATGTGAAACAACAATAATACAACTTCCTGCCCACGACCTTCGTGGCATCATAGCTTAGATATAGCAAATACTTGAGTCACCTCTGCTTTGCGGGGTACGTATTCGTAACGGCCGAATACTGATTCATATCATAAAAATATATACCAAGCCAATCCTGGATAATCCTAACGTCGGAATCCGTCGGCTTTAAAATTCATACAATAAGTTCAAGTAGGACTCCATTTTGAACCAATACGTCATTGGTACAACTAGACGTCTACAAGAGAACGAAATACATTATTATCTAAATCATACTTGCTTCTCTTCCCAAGAAAAATCACAAGTCACAAATACTTTATACAGACGGACAGATAATACGAAAGATATTGACAAAAGACTGTGTTGTTCATATCAGCGAACGTCTGCATTGGGATAAAACAGGTCACTAATGTTCAAAAAGTTGTGGCCTTGAAAGACGCAAGTGCTAAAATCTAGTGGAATGAAGAGACGGGGTGGGATGGTGAATTGTGGCTAAAAATAACTTTAAAGGCGAAATTGTGTAGGGGAAAGCAGGGTTGGTTCAAAAAACAAGTGTGTTTTTTTTGTGAAACGCAAGTAGAGACGGACGGACCAACAGACAATAAGGCATACTTGACTGAGGTCTGACTGAAATGACTTTGTGGTAGGATATTTGTATTTGAAAAAAAGAAAAGGCAGCGATTGGCCATAGATGAAGATATTATCGGCGCTCAGACGCGCATTTTGTGCCATTCAGTATTAGCTGTCCTTGTAGACACAGTGAATTATTAAGTGGTGTAATTCCCAGAAGCTATTGAAGTATTTAGAGGGACGCCATCATAAGGCCAGCAGCTCAGCTGAGTTTTGCTAGCATTTATTTAACTGTGTACTATATTCATATTTCTGGTAAGACTGAAATTATCTCTTTGTACATTTTAATATTTGTTTAAGGTTTCGAGTGATTTGATACTGCAATAGCATAATCTGTTCCTTACAACAAGTAAGGGTTCGCTCTAGACCCCCCGCCCCAGTTCAGGGTCTAGAGACAATAAAATACATAAACTCCAGCAAGGATTTGGAAGGACCGATCAAGTGTTGAGATCAGTGAAACATATCACCTATCCTATTTTATGGCAGGAAACTAATGAACATATTTCAGAATCTGTAGTCTGGGAGAACTTAGCCTATGTGAAACCAACTTGGTAAGATGTGTTGTTTGGTCAGAAAGATCTGACCCGTCTATGTGGTGTTGTTGTTGTGCAGTGTTGTGTCCAGCAATGGTTAGAGGATGGAATTTTGACACATGATTAATACTTTGATTGCAGAGCTGCGAGTTTCAGTTGGCACCAATGCGGTGTCAAATGAGTAGTTGAATTTTACCAGAGTGGACCCGTGCAGTAACATTGGGTCAGAGCAGCCTAATATAGCCCCCAAGCACGGAGAGGTGGGGCCACCACATTTCTGATATTGCCCCCAAGCACGGAGAGGTGGGGCCACCAGATTTCTGATATTGCCCCCAAGCACGGAGAGGTGGGGCCACCAGATCTCAGCACCAGAGCTACACCTTCAAGTTAAGTGAGCGCCTGGTCTGCTGAGAGTTCACCAACTCAACTTAATTAGAAACACACCCATAAAAATTCCATCAATTAACTGGACACTGTGTAATCGCCATAGACAGGGAGTGATGAGACCACCCCAACAGCACATCCATGAAAAGTTCTCCCACAATAGATTACTACTATAACCAATAATAAAATTAACTAGTCTAGTAACATATATGTACACACCTTGCATTTATTATGTAATATCCATGCATTTTTTCATAATTTCTAAAACCTTTCATATGTTCTGGCCAAAATAAAACCTTGGTCCAGAACAAATAAATGTAAGAAAATTACTATCAAAATTTTACACAACTGAGTTAGTTCCGTGTATTATAACATTTTATTAATATTATTAGACTTAGTAAATATCTGTGTGTGTGTCTGAAAACTACCACAACACATTACATATCATTACCCTAGACATTTAACGTAGTCACATTCATTAGTAAAAAAAGATAAGTGTGAGGTCGTAGTGGTAGCAAGAAGGGCCTTCTGACAATTCACAGCTACATTTTATCTCAGGAGCCTTCACAGCTGACCTCATGCATCACACGTAGAAATATCATCATCATACAATACCATCAAACCCACTACACCCGAGTCCTCATCTTCTTAACAGACGGACGGTCATACACAAGAATAAAATATACCCGCAACACGGGTTCGAACGCCACAAATCAATGGCCTGATTCTTGGGCACTAAACTTCTCAACCCCAGCTATGACGTAGACTGGTCTTTGGCAACACATGCGGGCGGGGTAACCCAATACTCGCATAAGTGCACAATCGTGCGCTACGAAAATCAAACTCACCAATAATACTTACTATCCTGTAAGTCGGTGCGTAAAGTTTATTACAGAGGTAGGACCACATATTAATAAAATATGAGACTACCCTCATCTGTAAACGACTGTAAAGGCCTACGAAAAGGGCTCTACAGCCTCATTAATTTCCAAAGTGATTCTCTGTCTACACAGTCAAATGCCTTTTCGTAGTCCACAAATCCGATGTATAGTGGTGAATTCCATTCCAGACTTTGTTCAACTATTATTCTCAAAGTGGCTATCTGGTCTGTACATGATCTGTTTGGTCGAAAACCTGCTTGTTCATCTCTCAGTTTCTTGTCTATGGACTCTTTTAATCTTTCAAGGATAATCCTGTTTAATACTTTCCTGGCACTGAAAGTAACATTATTCCTCTATAATTTGTGCACTCTTGTAAATTTCCCCTCTTAGGCAACTTAACCAGATATCCTTCCTTCCATTCTGCTGGTATCTCTTCCTTTTCCCAGACTTTACCAAGTAATTTATATAACATCTCTGTATCCGTGTCGATATCTGCTTTGATGGCCTCTGCTGGAATGCCATCGGGTCCAGACGCTTTTCCATCTCTTAGAAGCTTTATGGCTTTCTTTATGTCTTATTTCGTTGGTCTTTCACCGTTAATTTGTAGCTCTTCTTCTGCTGGCTGGATGTCCGGGGGGTTTTGTGGAGCTGGTCTATTGAGAAGGTCCTCAAAATATTCTGTCCACCTCTTCATTTGCTCTTGTATATTGCTGAGCAGTTTTCCATTCTTGTCTTTTATGAGGCAACTTGTTTGCTTGTATTTCCCCGTTAGCTTCTTTGTGCTGTTATACAGTTCTCTCATATTCCCCTTGGCTGCAGCATCTTCTGCCTCTCTTGCCAACTCCTCAATATACTTCCTCTTGTCTCTTTTGATACTTCTTTTTACTTCTTTGTTTGCTTCTGTGTACACTTCTTGAGCCTTGGCTTTGGAACTTCTGGTTTTGCTTGTGTTTAAATCTGCTTTCTTGTTTTTCCTGTCTTTTATCTTATTGATGGTTTCTGTTGTTATCCATGCTTTTTGTTGTCGTTCCCTTTTCCTCAGTATTTCTTCACATGTCTCATTCCATACCGTTTTGATTTGCTGCCAATAATCTTCTGTATTCTCTGCATCTTCCAGCTGTTGGAGCACTTGGAATTTGTTGGATATTGTGACCACAAATTTGTCTCTTGTTTCTTAATTTCTTAGATGTCCTACATTAAATTGTTGTCTATAATTTTTCATTGTTGCATATCTCTTGAGTTTCATTTTTACTTTGGCTATCAGAAGATGGTGATCTGATGCCACATCTGCTCCTCTATATACCTTTACATCCTGCAATGATGATCTAAACTTCTTGTTTATGCATATATGATCAATCTGATTTTCTGTTCTATGGTCTGGTGATATCCATGTTGCCTTGTGTATTCTCTTATGTGGAAACATGCTTCCTCCTATAGCCATTTGATTTGAAGCACAGAAGTTTGAGAATAGTTCCCCATTTTCATTCATTATTCCTAGCCCCTGTTTTCCCATGACTTCTTCAAAGCCGGTGTTGACTGTACCTATCTTTGCATTCATGTCACCCATCAAAATTGTGATGTCTCTTCTTTTTACTTTTTCCATAATTTCCTGTAGTCTAGTATAAAATGCTTCTTTCACCGACTCTTCTTTGTCATTAGTTGGTGCATAAAATTGGATGACATTTACATTTATTTTCTTTTTAGCTGTTTTAAAAGAAGCTGTTATTATTCTGGATCCAACAGCTTCCCATTCAATGAGTGCTTTCTCTGTTTGATCCTATTACCACTCGCTGGCTTTATAATTACAGGTAACCGGCTCAACGTTAGTTAAATAGGTCTGTTGTTAAACATTCCTAAGGAAATAGAGAACAGAAAATAAAATAGGCGTACTAAATTAAGAAAAAGAGACAGATCTCTGAGTGTAGGAGGGTTTTATGTTAACAAAACGTGTGTAGATGAAAGCCAGGTGAAAGAAAAATGTAGATAGTGAAATAGATATTTGAAAGCTATTATCATAATATGTCACAATTTGTTTGGTCATTTAACTGCTTTATGATGATGATGATGATGAGTGTTGATACCTGGTCTGTACATGCTCTCGCTGTTCAAAATCCTGCTAGGTCCTCAATTAGTTTTCCATCTAAGGTTTCTTTCATACAGACTAGAATCATTCTGATCATAATTTTCCCAGCCACTGGCATCAATTGCCGCATACTGTCAAGTTGTTTTTCTGAGGAGGTATGTGCCCTTCCTTTCTGCTCTTGATTATTATATTTTATCTTCCTACTCGTTACATTCTCTACCATGCACACACACACACACACAAACTTACACAGACTGTTAAACAAACATATAAATTAACAGCTTCATGAATGGATGCAAAGTGAGGGATTGTTTAGGACAACAGTTATTCATAACATTTCAATCCTTGTTACATGCTAAATTGAGTGAGTTAAAGTCATGTTATTTGGTTTGTTCATCTCACAACAACCTCACAGACAATCCAATCAAAAAAAAAAAAATGTAAGTTCAAAACATTACACTTTTGAATACATTTTATTGGTTCTGCAATCAAAATGCATGTTTTAAAAGTACAAATTAACTTATTTATTTTCCCAGCAGAAAAGCACCTTGCATATAGAGTGTAACAAATTTAAATTCTGGAGACACAGGAATTTAAGAAGCAAGCAAATATAACTGACTGTTGTTTTGTTTTGAAGGCAAAGAATAAAAAGAAAGGGCACTGTTTAATACGAACATAGTATGACCACAGTCATATTTGTGGTAAATATATTTTTTTGTACAACACAGAAAGCTTCCTTAAGTTTAGCAGGCTTAGACCCTTAGTACTTACTTATATTTTTCAGTCCACGATTGCTGTGAAGAATAGTGGAAGCTGAAGTTCTAGAGCCAAGTGTATGACATTAGCTATTGTCAGCCTGTGTTGTTGTTGTTGTTGTTGTTGTTGTAGGATTTCTGTGATGTTTATCAAAGATATCAAAGATCTGTCACTTGGTCTTCCCCTTATCTTCTACTGTTGAATAAGTATAATGCTAATTTCTCAGGCTCCATTCTCATGAGATGGCCAAACTACTTAATTTTCTTTTTCCCTATATACTTGATGCAGGATAGACACTTGGTATAGCAAATTAAGACATAACATTGTTGACACAATATCTGCTGGTTAAAAAAGGATGCTGTAGTAAACAGTGAGTTAATTTTAGGTCACTTTGTTGATTAAATGCACACCTACTTTAGATACATTCTTCATACCGATAAAAGATGTGACAGGCAAGAAAAAACCATTTGTGTTCAGACTTTTGTGTCACAAAATAGTTGAATTTTACAGTCCATGTGTGTGTACAGTCATGTGCACAAAACATGAAAGTGACTGGCTTCCATTATGCCATTGTCCAGTGTAAATATCTAGCCTCATCAGACAACCTGGACAGAGTGAATTAGTTGTGGATTTAAAGCACTCGGATGTTGTTTGAGTGCTGACCACCAGTATTTGAATGTTTTATTGTTTTTAACTTCTGACCCTTTTTCTTCCACATTTGCAGCATGCATAATAATGAATACTTCATTAACGTGGAGTGAAACATTGTAACATAATATTTTAGCCTTGTTTGCTCCCTTATAGACATTATCATTACAATTCTGAAATGAACCCCACTTTTTACATTCATCAATTTTTCTTCATGTCTACACACAAATGAGGATCTTTTGTATGTGAAACCCACAAAATGACTCACAAAAGACACATTAAAAAAATATCTTTTGTTAATGTGAATGTGACATTTGTTGGTTAGTGTTACTTATTTCTAGATATATATATTATACACAATTGTTGTCACAAAATTTATGAGCCACAAATAAAAAAAAAAGCAGCAGTGAATGAGTATAATTTATGATGTAGCTTAATATTTACTATTCAGTTACATGTACAGAGCAAAATAAAATAACATATACAGCTATATATGGCTGATGACAACTTTACGTGTACATGCATTTACATACAAACACCCATGTGAACATAGCAGTATTCTAGTACATGGATATTAGTTCTTAAAACATAATCAAATATGTTTTAGGTAAAGGTAGTCCCATAACAGATACTGCTGAAGGGGAGTGAAGTGTTAGAGACATCACCATACTAGGTCCAGCAAAAGAGGTGGGGTGAACAGTTCCCTTCCTCGCTGCCCTTTCCTTCCCTAACTCAAAGTCAGGTACCCATTTACAGCTGGGTAGACTGGAGCGTATCGGTGCCATGATTCGAACCCGGCACCTTTGCCGCGAGAGACCAGCGCTCTAACCACTCTGCGAATCGGATGCTCAAAATATGTTTTACTGAGTCACACATTTGTTCTTTTAATTTACTTACTTACTTAGTCGTTCCCCTTCTACCGTGAGGTGTAGAGGTTTGGAAGAGAGAGCGCCAGACTATCCTATCGGCTGTCTTCCTCCTGGCCTGGTTCCATTCTAGTCCTCGGTCCATCAAAGATTGTCTAATGTTGTCCTCCCAGCGGACTCTGGGTCGTCCTGGGGGTCTGGATCCCTGGCTCTTTGTTTCCCATGCTTGTCGTGGTAGCCGATCTTCTCCCATTCTGCAGACATGGCCAAACCATCTTAGTTTCTTCTAATTTACTGATGAAAAATATCCCTTTCAACCTCTGATGCGTTATAATTTGGATATATATTGTTTTTAATTTGAAACAATTGCCGATACAGGAAAGTGGCATCACATGTCAAATCATTGTAAATAGGGCAAATAAAAATTACCAATTTTGCATGTATGTTAAAAAAAACTAAACAAACAAAAATGAGATAAAACAAAAGCATGTGAAGAATGTAAAAGCAAATGCCTGTATGGCTTTTCTGAATCTGAGAAGCAGAGTCTGCCTAAGCTTAAACATTGATTGTACCCTGCATGTGAAAATGATAGTGTGCTGCATACGAATATTATTGCATTCTTCATGCAAGAATAATTTATGTGACTCAGATAACATAATTTTATTTGATTTTTTATTTATCTTCGGTATTAGCTCCTTGCATTTCCTGTTTTTCGATATAACAAACCATGACATTTTTGTTATGAATGAAACTGGTCTTATATTCTTCACTATCATAAAAAATTATGCAGACTGTGAATGTAAGCCCACTAAATCATATGACACATCTAGATAAAGACAACAAACTAGAAAAGAGTAGTGTAAGTAAACCATATTAACTTTACATGACAGATGTAATTCAGGAGAAACTAATTTCTTGAAACATGAAGTGTAGGTCAAACACTAAATTTGTATTTTTTTTTAAAGTGTTAATTTGACGCAAATACATTTTCCACAATACCAGGTGAAAAATTAATGGAAACATAAATACACTACATGCCTGACCATTAAAAAAAAACCAAACACTTATTAACCATTATAACTGATTCTAATTCTTAACATTTTAGTCTGTAGTTCTTGCTTCTGTTATGGTAGCAGTTACTGAGTAAATGAAGAAATATAGCTTGACATATATCACATTGCCCAATGGGCTGATCACCCGTTGGCTTGTCACACCGATTACGGAAACAATGGCAGATGGATCTATTTGTTGTTGCCCTAAAGACCCCGCTAGGCGTGATGGGAAACTGCAACAGAGAAAATCAATCTGCTGTTGCCCTTAAGACGCCACAAGGCGTGATGGCCTCTGACTGCTTGGTCGGTCTTTGGCTGAGGACGGAAGAAGAAGAAGAAGAATATATCACATTAAAATCTAGATACTGACCAGGAAAAAGTATAATATATAATTTTGAGAAAAGCTGAATTGGAAAAAGAAACAGTATGGTCTTCTTGAAGGACTTCTTCAGATATGTTGGACAGTTTGTCAGAACTGAGACAGACTTAGCGAAGAACTGTATATCAGATTCAAGGTTGATTCTTCTTCTTCTTCTTTCCTTCACTTGAAATATATTGTCTATATCTGCAATGTTGTTTCTTGTATAAACTTCACTGTCTTTTGTAGTTCATACAGAGGTCCATATAGTTTTGCTTCCAGCGTTGTTTCTCTGGGCCAGTGGGTTTGCCTCAATATATCATATTCGGAGCAATCTTGAAGTACGTGCTTCGCAGTCTGGGGTACCTGTCCACATGTACACATGGCTGAATTGTCAATCTTGAATTTTGTATACATGTGGCTGCGGAGTCGGTTGTGTCCTGTTCTGAGGTGCAGAATGACAATTTGTTCTGATCGGTTCATAGCTTGGTAGTCATCCTGTGTTGGTGTTGGTGGCGTTCTGATTGATTTGATCATCTTTTTCTTCTGATGGTACATAACTGGTACATCCAGTTGCTCATCTGCAGCACCTTCTTTAGCCAGTTGGTCAGCTCTCTCGTTTCCAGGTATTCCACAATGAGACGGTATCCACTGCATGGAATCCCTGCGCTGGTTGCACAGTTCAGAAAGTAGGGCTTGTATACCTGGCAATTTTCTGGACTGAAGTGCTTGGAGTGCTGATCTTGCATCTGTCAGGAATACTACAGGCTGATAACATGGACTGTGATGTCATACAAGTTGTAGCTGAATTGAATAACTCAGCACTCACAAGAAATATTGCAACACTAATCACGAGCGCAGTCTTGTCTTTCTGCAGGCCTCCAGCTAATGAAGATTTGCCACAGCTTCAGTATTTTGTACACAGAATAATTGGAAGGTGAGGAAGGTGAACTAAAGGTACTAAAACTAGTGAACATAGAAGAAGAAATTCTCCACCAATGCTGAATAAATATAAGTTAAATAGAAGTTAACACAGTGACTATGCATTCACAGGACCAATGATAGGTACACGACCAAAGAAAGTGTATGTACAGTACAGACATAGTTAAGAAGTAGATAACTATTCAGATGTCATTAAGGGCATAGAGACACTGTCAATACTATATATGTGGCAATAAGCCTTATATAGATGGAATGGTTTGTATATTTATTGTTACTGTTATTTGGAATTGAAATCATTGGACTCATAGGTGCTTAGTTTCCCTCAGGAAATGTTGAAGGGTATGAATACTGATTGTTCCTGTAGCGTCCTGGTACTCTACGCGTCGGGTCCATTCTCTCCTATGTCCGTCTTTGCCAGTTTTACGCTTCATACCTAATTCCAGCAGTCTGAGTCATGTTTAACAGACAATCATTAATTATCCTAATTATCTCTCCCTTTATCCATAGTCAGTGTCCCCACTATGGATGCTCTCGAGGCTAGTCTGTCAGCTCTCTCGTTGTCGTGTACTCTTGCATAACCATGACAGAAGATCCACATCAGTTCCTGACAGGTTGAGGACTCTATGTAAGTTTTCCATTCATATTGTAGCCATCCATTATAGACCTTTGGAAGCAGGGACTGAGAGTCCGATACAATTACTGCCCTTGTTAGTGTATTTTCAGAAAGCCATCTCAGGGATGCAGTAGCGGCCCCTATCTCCATTTTCATGTTGGAGGCTATTGTCAGGAAAACTGCCATCTATTCAGCAACGACATTGTCTCTCACCCTTGCCGAGAAACCCCATCCTGATTTCTCACCATGGATAAACATCCGTCAGTGAATACCATGGCATTACTATTCCAAGCATGATTATTTATCAGCTGATTAATTTATAGTTGCTTTTCCATTACACCAATCTTTGCACTTCCAGCCAAGTGTGATGATGACTTGCTAGAAGTTTATCTCGTGCTTTCTGTTTTACTCCACTCCTAAATTAGTTTCAACTGTGGTCGCTTGCCCAATAGCTGCCTCTACTTCTGCCATCCATGACATCCCTCTCTTAATTTTCCCTGATTTGACATCAGCAATGTTCCCATGAAAGGTGTGTCTTCATATATATATATACTGTATGTGTGTGTGATATATATATTGCTAAAAGTTACTGTATTATTATTAGAGTTACTTGCCCTGGTGCATTCTTTTTCTGTTCCCTTTTCCTGTGTTTAAGATGGCTGATTAAATATGCTACTAATATGCAACCAATTGTGTTTCAAGATGTTGATATAATCTCCTCATGCAAGATTGTATTGTGATAAACAGCCACATCTACCAACCTTTACTCAACACAATAGCCAAGTTCAACGCTTCAGAAGCGTGGCACTATCTAGGAAAATAAAATGAGAAGGATTTTGTGGTATGGTGGTATGGGAAGATAGGAACCCATAACTATGAGGTGGAAAACCACAGTACCAGGTGAAAAATTAATGGAAAAATAAATACACTGCAAGCCTGACCATAAAAAAAAACAAAGTTGTTGTGGTTAACTGAAGTAGTTGTAGCAGCAGCTGTAGAAGAAAATGGCAGACAAGTAATGCTGAAACAGTGTAGAAAGCCAAATACCACTAAATACCGTGTATGTTATATACATTTCAACACAATTAAAGCATCAACTGCTGTAATAAATAAATTGGAAATTTAACACTTTAACTAAAAAAAATCAATCAAAATCCTCAGTTAATTTTAGGTAAGTGAAGATTACTGTACTTAAAAATTAAAAAAATAAATCACGTCTGCACAGTGCAAGCAGTGAACTTTCATTATGTGCAGACATAAGACCAGTACACACAAGTCACAAAGTGAAGATTATACAGGGTATGTACATTTACATGTATATACACTATTTGTTTCAGGTTCTCATTCACTTTTATCCCCACAGTGTTTCCCATGATTTGTTTTTTCTGTACCTAACCCATGCCTCCCCTCAACATTTTATAGCACGACTATTTATTTAAAACATTACACAGACAAGACATTGAATTGATTTTTTTAATTGTAACCCAGGTTTTGTCATAATTATTTTCTAAACATCTAGTGATGGTGCAAGTGTATGATCTCTGAACAAAACTAAAAATAAAAAAAAATAAAAAGTTATATTAAATGTTTTTTTTAAAAATTCCCACATTTTTTAAATCATAATCTGTTTCTACCATGTAGAAGGAGGAGACGTCTAACAACTGACACTAGTTTCAATCATGGTACCAGTAGTAGTCATATATTTAGAAGTTAATTCAAGTTGCTGACAATGTCAGCAATCAGAGTGTACATGTATTTTAATGAAGAATCTAAAGAATAATTTAATACGCAATAAAATATGACAGTGTCAACATTGTTGAAAGCATAGTTTATTTTATTATGTTCCTATTTTGAACCTAGTGTGTCCATCAGTTGTCGAAAGTGCAGTTTGCATTGATGCAGCATTTGTGATAGAAAAAGCTATCATGCAGTAATCTCTTCCTGTATGGTCTCTTCTATGAAATACATGCATCAATGGTGAATTATCGACCATAAAAGTTGAGCGCAAAGTGACGTTATCAACACTGTGATGGGCATCTTTCTCAGGTCACCAGATCTGTTCTTATCACGGTTGTTGCCACTACTTGTGCTCTTGCTGCTTCCATGTTCATCACTGATATATGCATGGTGGCCGCGGAAGGGCCGTTTTGTCGCCTGAAAAAAAAAAAAAGATGATTCAGACAATAAATTTACACCAGGTACAGTAAATTCTTTTAGCTATGCTGAATCATGTAGGATCCAGATAAACATTCTGGAACTTTTGACAGTTACATGCGTAACTAACTATAAATACTACATGGGCATGTTATCATGTGATCGTTTCATTCCAACATCACCATCTCCATCACGGGAAGATAGCACTATATTAAAACGAGCGTCCTTTTCAGGGCGAACGCAGCCGTCGGAATACACTAAAATGGTTCGTACCAAGCCACAAGCGAAAAAGGGGAAAATCTATAGAAGCCCTCAAACACTTGTCAGCAAACAAGAATCTGCACAGAACAAAGAGAGTCAGCCGGAGAGCACGACTGCCCCAACTCCTAGCGTCGGGGCCGGTCCCTCTCAGAAGCCGAACAACGCAAACTTTGACACTACGACCGATGAGCGACCCAAAGCTTCGAAGGCAGAGGACAACCAAGCTCCGAAACCAGACATAGCAACATCACCGCTAAAACAAGATGTCGAGGCAGTGGCCCCATTGTGTAGTGACCAGACAGCATCTGCAAAACACGGCCACAAAACATCGACGACAGAGGGTAACAATGCTTTGAAACCCGACAAAGCAAATCCACCGCCAAAACGAGATGTCATAGTCGAGTCTCCATCATGCAGTGCCCAGGCAACTTCGGTAAAACGAGATCAGAGACAGACAATGAAACAGAATGTGAATCCGTCCCGCAGACCACACGCTCAATCTGAGACAGAAGTTGGAACGTGCCAACTTCGCAAGCAACAAAATGCCGTTTCTAACGTGACACCACAGGAGGCAAGTGGTTGGTTGCAAGGCGTGGTTTGGTTAGCTCTGAACAATGTTCCATGTGATATTAATAAAACAGTTATAAATGTCTGGCCATTGTTTTATCTTCTTGATATTCTTGAGTGATCGTGTATCGTGCCTTCTATGTAAGATTACGCGAATGCAGGGTGGAAGATTCTGAACAATAATTGAACCTTGGAATACGATTGATGTGACAAGTCGGTTCATAGAGTCCACAAATATTTAATACAGTTTACACGTCAAGACGATTCATGCATGTTGATCACAAAGGTACATATTATAACTTGAAAATATATGGCATAGATATGTAGATATCCTATCAGTCCTTGTCCAATAATCAAATTACTGTATGCAGATTGTCATAGCTGTATGCACGCGCGGTTGGGGTTTTCCAACGGCCGACAGTGAGTCTATGAGTCTGGTAAAATCAAATACTATGGACTGTAATTCATCCTTCCTTAATTTTCACTTTCGTACTGACCTTTAATCATTTCAAATCTTCGTAATAGCAATGGACTGACCCATGTCCGTACTTGCATAAAATATATCTGTATGGCAATACCATGCTCAACATTGGAAGGAAAGTCAGACGCGTCTTAACAGCTTGACGGTCAATGTAAAAAAGGGTATGGTTTCTTAGTTACCGACTGTGTCCTAAACAACGCTATACACGTCATAATCGATCGTGTATGAAGCGTTCAGTAATTGAAACATCTATCGCAATATATTAAATGTCTTAACCTTTACAATTGCACGTCTGGTAACCTTTAGCAGACGGCGTTAATATCATATACCGTAACAATTCCCTGTACACCGGGGAAAAAAAAAATCGATAGATTTTTTTTCAATATCTATCCGACTTAACAATTTTTCAAAAAAAATTTAACACAATTGTGACATATGGCCGACGATGTTCTGAGTAGAACCGTGTTGCGGTCGTGTCAACTAACTATTTGTCATAGTCATCTAATCATAAATCACATTATATATCAATATTATACATATTATTATATCAACTAAATAAATGTCCAATGTTAATAGTGAATGAGAAAATTAAATTAAAGTAAGGTCTGTCGTATTAGTATGTCATATAGGAATTAATTTGACTAATTAAAATTAAATTAATTAATTAAATTAAGAGTTAAATTATTAAGGTTCTAATGTAACGCGATGTCATGAGAGAAGAAAAGACAAACTAAGTAAGAAGAAATAGAAAGAAATTCGAATATAAGTTTTAACTTAATTGTGTGTGTTAAGTGTTAGTGAATAATAACTATCTAATTTAACTAACTAAATAATGTATAGGTACATTAAAAAAAAAAAAAAAATTATTAATCTAATACTTGTGTGAGATTTATTTTCTCTTTTCATAATTTCTTCTTTTAGTATTTCGTTCTCTTTTTTTTTTTTTTCTTTCATTTCATTTTTTTCTCACATTTCATTTTATTGATAATAATTCAATTAAGAAGTTAAGTTAACTAATTAATTAGTATAGGATATGATGATCCATCCGTAGTCTTGATCCTGATGAATTCTTTTAGGCAAAAAATGTTCAAACGTTTAC
The DNA here is from genome assembly GCA_024509875.1 of Oreohelix idahoensis. Lineage (NCBI taxonomy): Eukaryota > Metazoa > Mollusca > Gastropoda > Stylommatophora > Oreohelicidae > Oreohelix > Oreohelix idahoensis. The sequence continues at coordinate 59,322 of JAMPIV010012023.1, forward strand.
GTTGGAAAGAAATGTCATTTATCCCAGCATCCAAGAATTAAGTATACACAGGAACATCAGTTCGGTTTGTCGTCAGACATTAGTCCATGATTGTTCAAAGAGTATTCATATCTCGTGTATGGACGTTAGACGAAGTTTGAATGTCTATATATACCTTGATTGTCTTTTAATTCAATTCTGTGATGCATATAGTGTTTATACAGTTTAAATTAAAGGCAAGGTTAGTTCCTTTATAGTTGATACTTCGTTCAATCTAATGTAGTTCTGATTGATGTAGTTTAAGAGTGTCAATATTGATTATTCGTCGTCAATAGGATTACGTGACAATGCATCTGCCACACAATTTTCAGTGCCAGGAATATGTTCAATGGAGAACTCGAATGGCTGTAGGATGATTGAATATCTGGCAAGTTTCTGGCTCTTATGATTAGATCGACGCAAGGCTGCCACAGCACGTTGGTCCGTCTGTATGGTAAAGGGAGCACCGAGTAAGAATTTTTCCAGCTTCGTTATTGCCCAGATCACAGACAAAAGTTCCTTGTCGACTGTTGAATACTTGGTTTCTGCCGGCTTCAGTTTTCTTGATATATATAAGGTGGGGTGTAGAATGCCATCATGGTTCTGGAGCAGGCATGCACCAATGCCGTAGTTACTAGCATCTGTTCGTAAGAAAAATCTTTTGGAAGCATCGGGAAGTCTTAAAATTGGTTCATGTGAGAACAAATTTATAATTTTGTTGAAAGTTTCATTGCATGTACCAGTCCATGTCACCTTCACCGGCATATCTTTTTTTAACAATGAAGACAATACAGCCGTGATGGATGACAAGTTTGGTATGAATCTACTGTAATATTGAACAAGTCCTAACAAACTCCTGACCTGTTTCTTCGTCTGAGGAACTGCTATGTTTAGAATTTTGGAGACTGTACTAGGTAACGTTCGGATATATCCCGATCCAATGATATGTCCCAAAAAGGTTATCTCATTACACGCGATTTGCACCTTTGTAGGTTTAGCAGTTAGATGATAATTCCTTAGAGTGTCAAAAACATATCTAAGTCCCGAAACATGTTCCTCAAACGACGAACTAAACAAGCATATGTCGTCAATATATGTAATAACGTCTGGTCTACCTGATAAAATTTGTCGCATCAGGCGAATGAAGGTAGCTGGCGCATTAACAAGCCCAAAAGGCATCACATTCCACTGGTATAGACCTTGTGGCGTGGAAAATGCGGTGTAGTACTTAGCCTTTTCGGTCAGTGGTATCTGCCAATAACCTTTAGTTAAGTCTATCTTACTAAATATAGTTGCGTTAGATAGACGTGGCAGTAAGTCGTCGATAAGTGGATGTGGTTCGCTGTCAACTATAGTCTTAGCATTTAATTTTCTATAATCAACACATAGTCTGATATTATTGTCCTTCTTCCGGACAATCACTAATGGAGAAGAGAATGGCGAATTACTAGTCTCAATGATTCCCAGAGACAACATCTGTTCAAGTTCCTTAGTAGTTTTAGCAAGGAAATGTAAAGGAACAGAATAGGGATGTACACGAATAGGTGTATCATCATTGAGAGTAATGTCATGACTGATAGCCGATGTGCGACCCGGGACGTCGGTCAACACATCTGGATAAGATTGTAATAGATTAGCAATCTGTAGACGCTGTTGCGGTGTAACCGTTGAAGAGATGGTTACATCCCGCCAAGATTCAGTAGGTTGAACTACTGGTACAGGTAACGGTAACTGTACCTCAGGAAAAGAAGATTCTTCTTCCTGGATGACAGATAAGTTAGTATAATGACAAGTGGATACTGTGTTGTCATCTAGTTCATGAAAAATTGACTGTAAGTGTTCAGGACGTGTATGAAATTGCTTGAGCATGTTAATATGAAATATCTTTTTGTGTCCCTTGATATCTAAGACGTAATCAACGTCAGAAATTTTATCAATGACTTTGTAAGGACCATTCCAAGATATCAATAATTTATTGTTATTGTGAGGAAGTAACACATAAGCCTCGTCGCCTGGGAATAATTGGCGTAATCGTCGAGACTTATTTTGTAGAGATCGAGCCTTAGCTTTTGCAGCCTCAGAAGAAGCTGTTGCCAACTGGCAAGACTCAATAATGTTCTTCCGAAGATTAATCACATATTCGTAAGATGACTGAGTGTCCTGAGTCATCTCGTCGTCAATTAATAAGTCTTTTATTAGTCCCATAGGACCTCTTGGGGGAGCACCAAAAACTAATTCAAAGGGAGAGAAGCCAGTTTGTTCATGCGGTACCTCCCGATAAGCAAATAGAACAGCTGGGAGTGCTCTGTCCCAGTCATGAGGGTGCTTAGCAGTAACCTTATGTAGTAGTTGTTTAAGTGTACGGTTAAGTCTTTCAACCGCACCATTACTCATCGGATGATAAATACTACTTAAATTCCTATCAATGTCCCAAGTTTTCATGACTTCCTTCATGGTGTCAGATATAAACTGTGACCCATGGTCTGATAAAAGTTTTCTAGGAAACCCTATTCTAGAAAAGATGAGATGTAGTGCATCAGCTACATCTGTGGTAGTGGTGGTCTTTAATGGGATAGCTTCTGGCCATCGTGTGCACAAATCAATGCACGTAAGGACGAATCTATGTCCTCTGGCCGATGGTAGCAATGGACCAATAATGTCTATTGCCATTTTGTCAAAAGGTCTCACTGAGATATCGCAAGCCTGAATAGGCGCCGTGTGAAAAGCTCCACGTGCTTTCACTTCTTGGCATGTAGTACAGGAACGTACATACTGCGAAATATCTCTTGACACCCCTGGCCAAAAGAATGAAGACAGTACTCGAGATCGTGTTCGAGTATATCCCATATGTCCAGCACAATGTGAGTCATGTGCATGTTGAAGAATGTACCGTCTAAAAGTATATGGGACCATAACTTGTTGTTTCATTTGTGATTTGTCATTAAAACATCTAATCAATATGTCATTTTTAATAACAAAACAATGTTTGTTATTATTACCTGGATAGATTGTCAACTTTATCAACCAATTTAAAAAATTTTTTTTAAAGATTTATCCTCTTTTTGTTTGGTTGCAAATGTTTCCCTGTCAATAGGTGAATTGACTACAAATTCCTCTTGGTTGTCTGCATCCATTTTATTATCATCAACTTTCTCCATGAGTTGAGTCTGCGCTCTAGTCGTCACGGCGTTTCCAGTGCATAGGTTATGTTTCTCCCATTCTATAATCTCATCTGGAGTACAATCTTTACTGCCGTGTATACGACCGACCATCAAATCAGCTATAGGCTTTTTTAGCATACATACTTTTACGTTCCCTGTGAAAAAAGGAGTGTTAACATGAATAATAGCTGTGGGGTAAAACTCTATTGTTCCACCAAAAGTCATGCAACGGACATATTCCCCCGTTGCACAGCTGGGATGTACCAGCGACTGTCGTACACCAATCGTTGTGGATCCCGAATCCCTCAACACTGAGACGACGGATCCATTAACTAATCCTCTGTTAAAAATTAATAGGCCTGTTCCATCGTTGACTGCAAGACCTACCTGTGGTATAATATGTCCGCAGTTAAGCACTGTTTCTTTCGCCTTCTGAAAAATAAGATTGCATTGCTGGCAACTATTTGCCACATTATAATTAATAGCAAAACATGCAGCAGAAGACTGTGTTGTATTATTGTCAAGTGGGACCTGAGCTATAGGGGTAGTATTATTTGTAACTGCCGCCCCTGTATTATGGTTGTAATGAGATGATCCCCGAGAATGAGATCGATTCCGAGTATAATTGTTAGAATTATCTCGTCGTCCTCTATAGTAACTATTATCTCGATGTCTCGAGCCATGATTATTACCATTCCAGTTACTATTATTATTGGGAGTATGTGATCGATTATAATGAGTGTTATGTTGACCATTGTGGTAGTTTGTTTGAGGTGAATAATTTCTATCTCGTGATCTACCTCTGTTGAACTCATTTTTATTGTTGAAATCATTATTATGTCCCTTCTGAAAGTTAACATTGTGATTTCTTTGGAACCTGCTTCTGTCTACACTGTGATGTCTTTGTTTGTTATTATGATTGTAGGCCATATTAGACGCCACAGGTAGAGGTTCTCTTAATGAGGAGTTAGAAATGGTTGCATTCGGATGTGCCGAACAGTAGTTTAAAGAAATTTTTTCTAACTCATCCATAGTACCTGGTTTACGCTCCTGCAAATATGCAAAAAATGGCTGGCTAACTGAAGATAATACCTTATCCCGCAGTAGTAAATCAACTAATTTGTCGTATGATTTGTTGACTTCTGCCAGTTCAACCCATCTATTAAATGTATTGCGTATGTTCGCAATGAATCCTGCAAAATCCCTTGGAGATTCAGGTAAAATTCCCTTAAATTTCAACCTACAGTGTTCCTCGTCCAGGTGAAACCTTCGTAAAAGCAAGGACTTAATAGCACCGTAGTTATTAGCTATTGATGGGTCAGCATTTTGAGAAGCTGTCAGTGGTTCTCCAACCAAGAATTCATTTAATTTGAGTACCCATGACTCTTCAGGCAAATGGTTAGATTTGCAAGTCTGTTCAAAACGTGCCAGGAACGATGAAAGGTCGTCGACGTTCAAGTTGAAAATGGGTAATTTAAAGTTGTAGAAGTGTTTAGGTTGGCTGGATGATGATCCATTTTGTGCGTTATTATTCTGGTTTGCATCAGCACTTTGTGCTTGTAATCTTGCTGTCTCCAATTTAATACGCGCCAATTCCATTTCTTGTTGTAAAATAATTTCCTCTCGTTTCAATTTATTCTCTTCTTCCTGTTTGGCGATTGTTCTTTGCTCTTCTCTTTCACGTTGAGCAATCTCTCTCAATCTATTTTCCTTGGCAATTTGCTTCATCTCAAGTTCTGCTTCCTCTTTCTTTAATGCAGCTTTTTTCTCTTCTTCCTCTTTCTTTAATGCAGCTTTTTTTCTCTTCTTCCTCTTTCTTTAATGCAGCTTTTTTCTCTTCTTCTTTTCTTTCATATTTTTCCAGTTCTGATTCAGCAAACTGACGAAGTTCTTGAGATTTATAACCATATTCACGACCAATCTTAACGAAATGGTCTATAGTAAGCATTTTGACTTTTATCTGTAAGTAATTATTGATAATTACTGATTAAAATAGTCAATAGTAGCTTCAGAGTAATTATTATACTTACTCAACTTAGAAATATTCAATATAAGTAATCACAATAGTACTGAACTTAATGTCTAAGTTCAACTAATAGACAATATTTTGTAACAATATTGTATCTAAATAATACTATATCATAAATAGTTATGATATCTGTTAAATATAATGTAATTATATCACACAATTAATCTCAATATCCAATAATGTTGGGTATAATTCCTAGTAATTATATTGTTCAATGTACTAAGTCACTCTCTTAGTACCAGAAAAGTATATTAAATAATATACAATGGGTCTATTACCTCAAAGGTAGCTATAAGATTATTTATTTTGTCAATATATATATTATATTATTATGCCCTAGGCATCTATGATAAATTGTAGTGCTACTTTCTTGGACTATCACTGCATAATTATGCAATGTCCCATATTAACCTTAAATTTCAGAAAAAATTAATTAAATTAAATTACAAGTGTATTATTGCATATAATTATCATATTATTAATGTAATATTAATATATATTATGAGGACAGACAAGCAATGATGCAACTAAAGGGTACAAACAATGTCAAGACGCAAACAAGACATTTTCACAATTAAAAATGAATTTATGAACTAAATAAAATAAGCGGAAATGTCACAGACCAAATGAAGGGCAAGGTCTGACCGGAGGTCAACTGAATATTCAAGGTACACACAAAAAAAAAAATGACTGCGAAAAATGATGACGTCACAGGACTCATAACGGACGAAAATTTAATAATCATAAAATAAATGATAGTCAGAGGAGAATGGACGAAATAGTAACGAACATGGTACAGAACTGAATAAAATTATTAACTGAATACGAATAAAATACACCAATTATCTACGGGACAGTACAGCTAACGCAAAATCGTCAAACGATAGCAGATTTGGACAACAAGTCCAATGTCAAACCTCAATGGGGTTTCCAAAGGTGCAATCGTTTAACTGCCCTAAGAAACGACCGAAATTAATTCAGGCATCGTGAGAGCCGCAGAATTTAATTTCAGTTCATCCTCCCTACCTCCCACGATTAGTAACAAATACATACGATGGAAAACAAATTTAACATATATACATGAAAATACATAGACATGCCTGATCAAAGCAAAATGGACTCAGTATTACGGTTTTGCAATGACGACAATTTAAACAGCTAGACTTATCTTTCCCGTTGCTTCGATCAGTGCTATAGGTCGTCAACAGCTAGGCTAATGCCCCTGACTGCCTGCTCCTGTAGTCCATTTCTTGTGTCTGCTTCAAATGACTTATTTTTCCCTTGGTTAGGCTTAAAAGAACGACTTCAGTTTCTCCGATAGTTTCACCTACACGAATTTCAGTGACGTCGCGTTGTTAGGCATTAGACTGAGTTCCACGTCATCTTCAGCTGGATCATGTGATCGAAAACTGATCGTAAATATTTCCTTCGAAAGTCATTCAAAAATTTTTTTTGTTTTTGGTTGTTTTTTCTCGTCCCCAGACACCGGGCACCACTGTTGCAAGTGGTCTGTTGCAAGGCGTGGTTTGGTTAGCTCTGAACAATGTTCCATGTGATATTAATAAAACAGTTATAAATGTCTGGCCATTGTTTTATCTTCTTGATATTCTTGAGTGATCGTGTATCGTGCCTTCTATGTAAGATTACGCGAATGCAGGGGTGGAAGATTCTGAACAATAATTGAACCTTGGAATACGATTGATGTGACAAGTCGGTTCATAGAGTCCACAAATATTTAATACAGTTTACACGTCAAGACGATTCATGCATGTTGATCACAAAGGTACATATTATAACTTGAAAATATATGGCATAGATATGTAGATATCCTATCAGTCCTTGTCCAATAATCAAATTACTGTATGCAGATTGTCATAGCTGTATGCACGCGCGGTTGGGGTTTTCCAACGGCCGACAGTGAGTCTATGAGTCTGGTAAAATCAAATACTATGGACTGTAATTCATCCTTCCTTAATTTTCACTTTCGTACTGACCTTTAATCATTTCAAATCTTCGTAATAGCAATGGACTGACCCATGTCCGTACTTGCATAAAATATATCTGTATGGCAATACCATGCTCAACATTGGAAGGAAAGTCAGACGCGTCTTAACAGCTTGACGGTCAATGTAAAAAAGGGTATGGTTTCTTAGTTACCGACTGTGTCCTAAACAACGCTATACACGTCATAATCGATCGTGTATGAAGCGTTCAGTAATTGAAACATCTATCGCAATATATTAAATGTCTTAACCTTTACAATTGCACGTCTGGTAACCTTTAGCAGACGGCGTTAATAAAGAATATCAAAATAACACAGGTGGAAAGACTGAAGACATGGGACAAGAAGGACACCAACTTGGTTATCCTAACTATTGAAGGGTCTTCAAGACCAAGTCAACTTAACCTAGACGATAGAGGTCGAAAAACAGAAGAGTACATTCCTCCTGTTATGCAGTGCTCAAACTGCCAACAATTCTCGCACACTAAGAAAACATGCAGGAGAGAGACAGTTTGTCGATACTGTGCGGGAAGTCACGCTTACAATGAATGTCCTCATGCGAAAAATGATATAGTCCGTTCGGAAATTCGTACCCACAGAAAGCGTCAATTTTCTCCAAAACTGTTTGTTGTATGGACATGAATTTTTGCATGCAGTCTTAGATTTTCCATGCAGTTATTAATATATTTTTTGCCCTTAGAAAACTCATGTCATGTTCGAATTTTCTTCTTTACGTTATATAAAAAACTCTTACCGTTGTCTGGGTTAATTTTTCTTAGTTTTACAGGAAAGTTACAAGATCCGTTCAAAAATATATTTTTTTTGTTTGAATTAGTGTAGTGACTACATGTCCGCACGAGTGCGCACCTATTGTACACAGTCGCGAGTAACTAATTCAAACCAAAAAAAATATTTTTGAACGGATCTTGTACCTTTCCTGTAAAACTACTAAAAATTAACCCAGACAACAGTAAAAGTTTTTTATATAACGTAAAGAAGAAAATTCGAACATGGCATGAGTTTTGTAAGGGCAAAAAATATATTAATAACTGCATGGAAAATCTAAGACTGCATGCAAAAATTCATGTCCATACAACAAACAGTTTTGGAGAAAATTGACGCTTTCTGTGGGCACGAATTTCCGAACGGACTATAACAACTATAAAGTGCGCAACTCCAACAGAACCTGCGCAAACTGTCTTGGGAACCACGGAGCAAGATACCGTGGCTGTCCGACCTTCTATGAAACAAAGGCCATACTGAAGGAATCTGTAACCAAAAACATCTCCTTCAGAGAAGCAAGACACCGAGTGGCTTCAGGTGGCATGGCAAAACAGGAACAGCACACAAGAGCCCAGCTTGTAAAATTAACCACAGAGGTGCGAGACTTAAAACAAAAACTCAAAGTCGAGAAGAACAGGCAGCACAACGAAGACTCAGATGCCATAAGAGACGAAACAATAGGAGCCTTACAGAGCGCCCAGGCAATGCTACAGGACATGAAATCCATCAAACACGAAATAGAAGTCGACATCGCCAATCTCGCAGAGCTAAAGGAAGAGAACGAAGAAATCCTCAAAAGAATTGAAACAGAGAGAAGGATCATCGAGGATATCGTAACAAAACACAATCAAGGACGAGAAAGAAGCAAAGACACTAAAGACAAAATAACCACCGAAACCGTAGAGGAACGCCTTCCAAAAAGCAATCAAGAAAAAAGAAAAGAAGCGGAAGACAAAATAATCCCCGAAACCCTGAAGGAACTCCTACCAAATTTAATAAAGACAGTCATAAACACTGCCATCAATGGTACCTATACCTTGTAGCGGTATGGCAGCTTGCGTACCCTGACAATCCCCAGAGCTATGCCAGTGGGAGTTTTACTCCTGGTAGGTTCAACCAAGCTGGACTGGTCTGTGTGGGTAGGGGTCAGACAAAAGCTGGTACCCTGGTCCTCCAGGTTGGGGGTTTTAGCATAGGGCTGACACCCCTGTCTATGTAAAAAAAAAATAATGAAGTTACGGAAACAACATCAAATGAACAAACTTTGCTGCGGGATGGACATTCGGAGTCTGTGGCTCGTATGACTGTCAGTGGTGAAAGCGGAAAGGAAGCCACTGACATGAAAACGGATGTCCTGACCGCAAAACAGGATACAAGAATAGGATTTTGGAATGTCAGGACAATGTACGAGACAGGTAAACTAAGACAGGTCACGGCAGAAATGAGAAACTATAGGTTACACATCCTGGGGATAAGCGAGAGCAGATGGACAGGGGCAGGAAAAGTTAAAACAGCAACAGGAGAAACAGTACTTTACTCTGGAAGAGAGGATGGACAGCACAGTGAAGGCGTAGCCATTATTCTACAGAAAGGGATAGAAAGGACATTACTGGAATGGAAACCCATCAACAACAGACTGATACGATTGAGACTGAGAGGGAGATTCACCAACACTACAATAATACAATGCTACGCACCAACGAATGATAGCGATGAGGAGGTCAAGGATGAATTCTATCAACAACTGCAGAAAGAAATGGAGGACACACCTAGATATGATCTTGTTATAGTAATGGGAGACCTCAATGCGAAAGTTGGTACACACAATACATACAATGAAAGAACAATGGGGAAATGCGGCAGCGGAATAGCAAACGAAAATGGGGATAAGCTAATAAGTTTCTGTAGCATTAACAACCTGGTCATTGGAGGAACACTTTTCCCACATAAGGAAATTCACAAGTTAACATGGGAATCACCAAATGGTCGGGACAGAAACCAGATAGACCACATCATGGTTAACGGTAGATGGAGACATGCATTACAAGATGTGAAGGTAAGAAGAGGTGCAGATGTGGGAAGCGATCACCATTTAGTAGTCATCTCATCTCAACCCATAACCCGTCATGGGTCGTAGGGGTGCCATGGTGGAAGCATCAGCAGACAGGGTCCTCCACTGCTCTCTATTCTCAGCAATGCGTACAAGTGTGGAGAAACCGTGTCCTGCCCATTCTTTGATGTTATCAGCCCAGGATTTTCTTTGCCTTCCTCTTCTCCGTTTACCTTCGACTGTTCCCTGGAGGATCGTTTTCGAAAGGGAGTCATGACGAGTTACATGCCCAAACCAGGCAAGCTTTCGACGTTTCACTATTGACAAAAGTGGTTCTTGATGGCCTGCATAGGTGTTTATCTTCTCTCTAACATAGACATTTGTTTTGTGCTCTTTATAGCAAATGCGCAAAATTCTTCTATAACATTATGCTCGAAAGCCTGAATCCTTCGCTCCGTATCTGCAGTGAGTGTCCAGCCCTCACACCCATACAAGAGAATAGATAATACAAGTGATTTGTATAAAACTGAAAGTGAAACTAAGAAGGGCTGGACCAACTGTAACTACACAGAAAAGGTTTGACATCAGCAAATTGAAGGACCCCCCTTACCAGAAAAGCGTTTGCGGCCGACATTAAGAAACGATATCAATTTGCCAAAAGCCAGGAAAAGACATTGACTGATGATATAGACCAGAATTTTAACACCATTTCAACAATATATAAGGAAAGTAGCAAATCATGCTTAGGATTCCAGGAAAGGAAGAAGCAAGACTGGATAACACCAGAAACACTAAACACCATAAAGATGAGAAAGGAAATGAAAAGAAAGAAAACAGAAGCGAAGTCCCCCAGGTTAAAGCAACTATATAGCGAACAGTACAGTCAACTGGACAGGGAAGTTAAACGCCAAACCCGAGCCAACAAAAGGAATTTCCTAGACGATCTTGCAAAACAGGCAGAAGAGGCAGCACTGAGAAATGAACAAAGCACAGTATACAAAATAACTAAATTCATCAGCGGAAAACAAGGTGCAAACAATATTACATTAGTAAGAGATAAGCAAGGAAATCTCATCAAGACAGCAGAGGAACAGGAAACAAGATGGGCAGAGCACTTCAGAGAAACTCTGAACAAGGAAATACCAGAGACACAATTGAATGTTCCTGAGGCTGAAAACGATCTAGATGTAAATACAGACATTCCACGAAAAGAAGAAATCATCACAGCAATCAAAGGGTTAAAGAACGGTAAAGCTCCGGGCCATGATAACTTAAATGCAGAGCTATTTAAGACAGACCCTGAGCTAGCAGCAGAACTATTAGAACCACTATTTGCACAAGTGCGGAAAACGGGGACAACACCATCAGAGTGGAACAAAGGAATAATTGTCAAATTGCCCAAGAAGGGAGATCTTTCAGACTGCAATAATTGGAGAGGAATGACTCTTCTCTCAGTTCCCAGCAAAATACTAGGCAGGATAATTATACAGAGAATTTCAAAGGCAGTAGACTACAAACTGAGGAAAGAACAAGCAGGATTTAGAAAGAACAGAAGATGTGTAGACCATATATTCACTCTCAGGAACATTATAGAGCAGTGCTCAGAATGGCAAAGACAGCTTTACATAAATTTTGTTGATTTTGAAAAGGCTTTTGACAGCATACATAGGGACAGTTTATGGAAAATACTGAGGGCTTATGGAATTCCAAGCTGCATAGTGTCAATCATAAAAAGCCTCTATGCCAACTTTACGTGTAGTGTTGGGCAGAGCAACCTAACCTTCGAGGTGAAGACAGGAGTACGACAGGGATGCCCCTTATCAACCACTCTATTTTTAACAGTCATAGACTGGGTGATGCGCCAGACAACAGAGGGCAGTCCAAGAGGAATAAGATGGACTACATTTTCAACATTGGAAGATCTGGAATATGCAGATGACATTGCACTGCTGGCACATTCACATCAACACATCCAGGAAAAAACGGATAGACTCAATAAATTTAGCCAGCAGGTGGGCTTGAACATCAATTTAAAGAAGTCTGAGGTCATGACGCTCAATGTGAGCAACCCTGAGCCCATATCAGTAAGGAATCAGCAACTGGTACAGACAGATACCTTCACATACCTAGGAAGCATAGTAACACCAGACGGTGGGGCAGGCAAAGACATCAACATCAGAATGAATAAGGCAAGAACAGCCTTCTTTAGCCTAAATAACATCTGGAAGTCCTCCCAATACAGCACAAGCACAAAATTAAGATTATACCAGAGTTGCGTGCTTTCTGTGCTTCTTTATGGTGCGGAATGCTGGAGAGTCACAGAGAAGGAAATGTCAAAATTGTCCTCTTTTCACACAACATGCCTAAGAAAAGTTCACCGAATCTTTTGGCCGAATACCATCACCAACCAAGATCTGCTTACTCGTAGCAAGCAAGAGGACATGCATACCATCATAGCTGGCAGACGCTGGAGCTGGGTTGGTCATGTCCTCAGAAGAGACCCCGATGCCATCACAAGAACAGCTATGCTTTGGACCCCTGAAGGAAAGCGAAAGAGAGGCCGACCAAAAACAACTTGGCGGAGGACTGTGGAGGCTGAGATGCAAAGAATGAACCAGAGTTGGGGCACTGTACGAAGGATGGCCACCGACCGTGCAAAGTGGAATCAATTTGTTGTTGCCCTACAAGACGCCACTAGGCGTGATGGCCACTGACTGCTTTGACGGTCGGTGGTTAAGGATCGAAGAAGAAGAAGAAGTCATAAACAACACACAGCCGAAAAAGACAACATCGAGTAGAGACGAAACAGGCAGCTAGTGGTCCTTTTCAGGGTCAGTCATCTCCAGGACTAGGAACGTGACACCAGCGAAGACGCTAAAACACTATATACCCCAATATAACCGTTTGTAACCCTTCAATGGGTTTTGGTTGAACAGGGTATTACAGCAAAATATCAGACGCAAATGAAAAAAAAAATATCATGTGATGTTAACTGTTATTAATTGTTATTCGTGTCAGTGACAATTTTAGGACAGCTTTCAAGCTTAGCCTCCTCCCCCCTTTTCCTTTTCCAAAAATGTTAGCAGTATTTCCTGTCCAATGTGTTTCTCAAGATCATAACAACTAGTCAATGAGCGGATGACAAATCTTGCTCACTGGTTAAAACTAGTAGATACTGAAGTGAGCGTGGTATGAATTATGCCCGCAAATACGAGGTAGTGAGGGAAATGAAGTCACAGGGAAGTGTGCTATGAACGAAACGGTAAACAAATGAACCAATGTAAGAATTTAAGAAAGGACAGAAGACTAAAAGAAACGAATGAACGAATTCCTTCTGTCACACTACAATTTGTTTAAAATGATGAGGTTGTCCCATACTAGTCTGGTCCAATATACAACTTTACATTAATTGTTTTTACGACATGTCTGAAGTAGTAGTGGTCCTTTCTTTCTTAGTCTTACCAGAAATCCCAACCACAAGGACAATGTGAGAGGATGCAATCTGACAATGACAAAAATCATTTGCACGCACAGACAACAGAGGTCATGAATTATTAATGACGAATTAGTAAATGCAGAGAGGGAGAGAGAGACAGACAGACAGACAGACAGAGAAAGAAAGAGAGAGGAAGGGAAACACAATATTTCAATATACTAAACAAGAGAAAATGTGATAACCAAGTGTTCCTAATGTTTACTTGGCTCTAATAATGTGTTGTGCCCTCTTGGCAAAGATTTCCAAAAGAGAGTTATGAATAACAATTTCATAGACTAGTACTTTGCCATACTTTTTTTGTACGGAGGTCACATGCCTTTGTGTTTGGTAATCTGGTCCTGATTGCAAGAATTTGATTAATAATTTATTAAGACATTTTTGTCCACGTTCACCTTTTGTTGGTCATTTATCACAGAATAATCGCAGTCCGTGCTTTGTCGGATCATTGGCTTTATCAAGACGTGAACTAACTGGGCCGCCTCCTCACCACAGACCATCTTAATGTTCTTCTGGACACACTCCACTGTGTTTCTCATTTCCCTGAAATCAGAAGACATTGAAAAAACAAAGTATGTCAAAATAAGTAGGGAGAAGTTGTTATATTTTATATCATTATTTATGTACACAAACTGAAAGCCCAAGTGCCGCTGGTTTAAAAAAAAAAAATGTACACAAAAGAAGATGGCTGGCGATGTAAAGACATACAATGACGTAATCTGCGGATAGCATAACAGGCAGTCCTTTTTCTGGAATATCCTGGGAAAGAGAAGTAGAGGTAGATCCACAAAAGAAACAGAGAAGATAGCTGGAAACATAAATGAAAATGATAAGGAAGACACAGAAAGACCTGGAGCTGTTAGCACGCGACGGGCGAACCTGGCAGACGTTTGTGCAGGATTATCCTTCTTGGTGAGCTGAAGGGTAATACATGAAAGAAGATGGACAAAGTAAAACACACATAACGGGGTTATGTGCGTGTTCTGCCATTCTCTTGTGTTGAAATATTTGTACTCAAATAATAACTGGTGATTGTAACAGAATTTAAACGTGGAGGAAAAATATTGAAGCAGATATGAAAATCGTGAGTCAGTTTAGCGGGGGGGGGGGGGGGGGGGCGGGGTGGGCGGGGGGGGGGGGGGGGGGGGGGGGGGAGGGTGGGGGTGGGTTCTATTCTACGCTCATTTGAATAATCAATGAAAGTACCAGTTTAATGAAACGAAAATGTGTCGGTACGAGCTGTGGTTGTGACATCTGGCACCATTTTTTTTTCCTCGTCATCATGTCTGAGTACTGCACACGCAGTCCGGTATTCAGAAGTTATCTGTCCAGTCCTAAGTAGACAGACATTTTAAACAACAATTGCAGACTATTGAACCATCACTTTAAAAAATGTATTGCCCATGGCCAGTACAAGAATTAAAATCTGTGAAGGATTTTGGGCTTTCCAAAATACGATAATGAAACTCTTTAATTCAGTTACCGTAGTGTGAACATACGTAGAGAAGTGATAACATTCATTTACACGACGGTGACTTTTAACATCTATCTGCCTGTTTAAGTTAACATCTATCTGCCTATCCAGCAATGACATGTGCTGATCAGCAGTGACAAAGATAACAATAGCTCCGAGCTTTAGATGCTGCAAAGATAATAAAACTCAAAATAAAAAGAGCTTTTGTGAATTAACATTATCTGTCCTGCAGGTAGTATTCAGGATGAGTTTAGCAAGCTAGTAGATTTCATGAAACGTTTGTCAGTTCTTTTTTTTAAAATATTGATTCTTTCAATCAGTCAGTCGATACATTTAGCCATCCGAGGAGCATATTCTAACAAACACATGCCAAGTCCTCTGTCACAGAGAGTTTTATGATCTATAAATTTTCTATATTCTCTTTTTTTTTCTACCCGTGTCCTCTATTTTATTATCATTCTTTATACTTTTCCTGTGTTTTTCGCATTCGTACGTTTGCGACTATAAACATTACTATTTTCCCAGTCAAACTTTCGCCTGGTTTCGTTTTCTCATTTAGAAACGCAGTAGATTACCTAACGTGTCAGTCCCTTGCACGAGATGATTTTAGGTGGGATTTCAGTCTATCAGACATGATGAGCAGACAAATTGTCTACATTTGCAGCTGTCACGAGAGTTTTTCGTCAGGCTAGCTCCCGGCGAAGTGTGAAATTGCCCTCTGCGGTAGAGACGGGGTCGTCTGACATTCGTATCTGAACATGAGCGCTCACTGTCCGATAGTTAGACGGAGGTGTGAATCGCGCCAGACATGCTCGCTTAGAGCAGACAGAGTGTCTAGCATTTCGCCTCTGACACGCGCGCTCACGGTCAGATAGTTAGACGGAGGTGTGAAGATGCACTGGTGGCAGTTACGGCATGCGTCTAAGCTAACGTAGGTGTTAGGAGAGGGGAGAGATCGGGTTTTTGGAAATAGTAGGAGCCTTTGTCTGGTTTAAGATATTAACCAGAGTTTGTAACTTGATTGCACTCATTCTCCATTTGCAGTAGACGTGGTCACTTCGTTCTAAGATACTTAAACTTATAAGTGAAACTCTTAGTTTCGTTGTGATACCGTAGTTCTGTGTTGAGGTAAATATTATATTTAATATATCTAGTATTTTGTGAGTGATTAAGTGTTAAATCGCTTATTTTATTTCCCGAGTTCTTTTGTGCAGAGTGAATAATTTATAAGTCTGTTATATTCTCTAGCTGATGAGTTACAGTGGAAAAACAGAATAAATTATAATTTCTAGCTTAAAATCATGTAGCTATAATGAATTTAATTTAACTGCTAAATAATCAGACGAGAATAATTTTTCTAAACTAACTTATAAATGCTAGATGCCTCATGAGTGTTGACGGAATACGTATGTATTCCTAATTCATGATGATTGATTTTTATATATAACTTATTTCACGGGAAAGTTTAAACGTCAAGTCAAGCTCTAAGCTTGCAGTTCAAATGTAAGTTTATCGAGTACATAATATGTAAAATATTTCATATGTGTTTTTTTTTCTTTATTCAGTGAATACTGGGGTAACCCAACTTTGCCGGCGTTTAGTACAGAGACATACCTGTGAGAAACATAAACATTTTATATCTTTAACCACGTGGGTTTTCAAGTAACACCTGTCTGACAGGGCGTGTGCCTTCAGAGATAGACAGAATACCAATCCCACTAACGGATTTCTTTTAAAGAATAAATGCTTATACTGGGCCATTGAGCCAGATCATATTTCTTCACAAACTCTAATGTACATGCTGCCTTGTGGCGAGAATAATTACAGAACAAAAAAACATTAACTTTTCCGACATTATTTGACCAAGTGTGTGGTGAACCAAGACTATCTGTCGAGAGGAGTTGTCCACCGGTCATCTTCCTAATTAAGGGAAACCTCGTGTTTCTGACACTGTGTGCCCGTTTAACTTTCTTACCCAAACTGATTCAAGTGACCTTAACAGAAATCTTAAAATTAAACTGGTGAAGTGAATGCTCCCCGGATGCAGTGGAAGAAACCTGTATCTGCAGAGCTGGGATTCTCTTTATCCAAAGAATACAGATTCACTGTAGAGAAGTGTCATAAACTTTGCACCAGACGGCGAACAGCAGCACGCTTGTAGGTAAGGTTGTGTGAGTCAGGGCCCTGATGAAAGAACCGAGTGAAAGTAGACGGAGGGATGTTCTTTGTTGATTCACCCACTTTATAACTTTCCTTATGCAAGATTTGTTGCTAACTATATTTTCCTTAGGATAGACCATACTACTATCAAAGTCTGTTCATAATTTTTAACAGGGGAAATATTAAACCCAGCAGATGTATCCGTGACTCTTTGGGGGCTATCATCTTTTCTGCTAACAGGAATGTGTGCTATACATCGAGGGAAAGGATCATACTGTGGGTCTATCATTCTTGTAGCACTTTTTTATTGACTTTATGACTATTTGCATATCTTTGATGTATTTTTATGTGTTGTGATGAAATTTTAGATGATAATTAAAATTTCTCTTGTACTCAATCAGCGCGTTGGTCAGCTCGTTCCAAAATATCTATATAATCATTGTTATAGTTTTCCCACGTCTGTGTGTCTCACTGTCGTCAATTGAGAGTGTGCACGTGAGTGGTAATATATATATATTAATATATGTATAGGTGTTAGACTGTCCGACTACTCTAAATCTGTCGTAGAAGATAGGTGAGAGAGAGAGAGAGACGATTTCTCGATCTCAGAGACAGCCTCTATCACATTCTACCATCTCATTCGTTGAAATCTATTCCTATTATCATCTTTCACTGTGACTATCACTTTTTCTAATCTATTCAGAAGGGACCAACCCAAGTCTTAATTCTCCTATCAAAAATCTACGACAATAGGATATTATCCACTTCGGTTATTTAACTTAAATTAGAAACTATAAGCTTAGAGCTAGTTTCATCGTTTAAAAAAACTTCCGTGAAATAAATTCTAGTCATTTGAAAAGAATCAATCATCATGAATTAGAAACAAATACAAATTTCGTCAATACTCATGATGAATCAGTCCATTACTTAGTTGGTTACAATATTCACTAACTGGTTACTAGCAGTTAATTAAATTTTTATTAAGCTTGAAGAGTTTAACTAGAAATATTTATTTGTTCTGCTATCCACTGTAACATTCAGTCCTCGGTTTAGAGAGATTGTATAATGGACCCAACTCTAGTAAATCCACTCTGCACAGAAAATGGCTCGTAAGTTTCCCATACTTGTCGATTTAGCCGAGATTAAATCACCATTTTGTAGTATTTACCCAACACCGATCGTACTGGGACTATTCTCCAACGACTACTAAGGAATTCAATTTTACAAGTATTCTAGAATCAAAGTCTGGTTATGGACCATGTCTCTTCTTGTTACTTCAACCACCTTCTCAGATACCTCATTTCTGTGGTATTGTTGCGTCCTTTTTGGGTCCCTAACAGTGGTAAAGTAGACATGAGTCTGACTTCGGTTAAGAAGGTACGCATCAACTAATGTGGTAAGAATATATTTGTTAATTAAATTCATCGCGCACGTAAGCGCACATATTTGTGCGTGGGTATTTTGCGTTTTGTTGATAAACACTAGATGACGCAGTGACCTTAGAGAGAGATGGCTATGGAATGGAAGTCAGACATGGGCTCTGTTCGTTCAAACCCCAGCTTAAGGGGTAAACTACTATTTATTTCTATGTTATATACGGCCTTCCAGATGGAAGCTATCGCCGTGAGAATTTCACAATCCTCTTTCGTTCATCTGGAGCTTATTGCATAAATATTGAAGATTGCGGTTTCGCAAAGATGCAAATCTAGTCAGCAAATTCCATGAGGAATTATTGACCCTCTCCATTAGGGTATCTACCGAATATGGATTATTGTCTTGAAGTAAAGTTTGTGGATCCAACGATTATTTGACAAGTACGTCCATACCGTTTGAACAGAAAAGGTATATCACAAACGTATAAAGTCTTCTGACTTTGTTTGCCGTCCTCACTGGATTACGGCAAGACTTGATAGAGAGATCAGTCAAATCAGGACTTAGGATTATAAATATGTTTTACTTTGATGTCTCAAATAGGGGATATTGGAAATGCCAATTATATTCACCTTTTACGAGGCCGTTTAAAGATTGGGACATTCTTGGATGTATCATATACCCTTGGTAATAATGGGTATGTCTGCCCTTGAGAGGTCGACCGTTATAATAAGAGATGTCAATCAAGCTTATGATCTAATTGCTTGATCTTACATGAACATTGATGCTTTACTTACGATGTCCTGTCGTCTGTTCTTTAATATGACTGATATTGAGACTATCCGATCTGAACATTGATAATATATTAACATTTTCGCCCTGCTTATTATTATGCAAATCGTCCATATCAGAGGATGTATACTCTGACCGTATTATCGTACGTCAAACGTGATTGTCCAATAAACTGTGTTTAAAATTCATTCAAGAGTTCCAGTGTGCTTCATTTGGCACTGGCATTTGTTGACGTGCCCTGTTGAGATTACTGTTGCTTGATCGCCACATATCCAAATAACATTCGCGTTATAAGTACCAGTAGTCAACAAATCATCACTACAAAAATGACTACTACAGGTATATATATTAAATGACGAAAGGAGATAGTTAATTATCCCCCGAAAAACCAGACCCTACCAGATGTTTACACCTACGGTTGTGGTGGGTTTAGATGTTATGAATGTTGGTGTTGTACTTAATTTGTAACTGAGTGAGGTCAAGCTGTGAAGGCCCCTGAGTCTAAAAAGTGATGGGGTGTGTTCTCAGGGGACCTTTCTGCTACCACCCTAAGATTTCACTCAGAGTTATATTTTACACTTAGAATAAATGGTGACTACGTCTATATGTCTAGGGTAATGTAAGTGTGGTGTGATGGTAACCCAATACACAAACACACACACACAGATATTAAATTATATGATCAACTCAACTAACGCAGTGTTTTAAATTTGGTATTAAAAAAAAAAAATTATTTTTATTTATTTTTTTTTTAAACAATTTATTTTGTCCTGAAACTCCTCCTATGCCGGTCCCAAGCCCGGATGAATAAGGAGGAGGGCGGCCTGCATGGAGGCCGTAAGGAGGCAGCCCCTCCACCATGCAAAGGCACAACAGGCCAATTACCCGTTTGCTTTAAATCACGATTACGAGCAATACAAGAGAGAAAACTGGACTGATTCTAAAGGCGACGAACTGGAACGGACTACGGACTACGACTTATGGACCTTGGAACACAAGAAGTATAAATGGGAAGGAAGAGGAGCTGGTGGAAGAGATAAGAAAGCAAAACTAGAAATCCTGGCTATAACGGAAACAAAGAAAAAAGGACAAGGAGTCATGGATCTCGATGGCAACACGCTGCTCTACAGTGGTGTACCCACATCTGAAAGAGCTAAAGGGGGCATGGGTTGCATTGTGGCCCAAAATCAAACAGATAGTATCAAGGGATGGAACTTTGTCTCGGAGCGCATTATGGTTGTTAAACTAAAAGAAGGGGAAACCATAGTCAACCTGGTCATAGTGTATGGGCCAAATGAGGATGAGAGAGCAGAGGTCAAGGAGGAATTCTTCGAGCTGCTTCAAAGGACAGTGGATGACTGCCTAGATGAAGATATCATGCTCGGAGATTTTAATGCCAGAGTTGGAAATGACCATGCTAGATGGGGTGGAGTTATCGGAAGATATGGAGAAGATACTCTCAATGACAATGGAAAGCGATTCCTTAGATTCTGCAGTGAGCAGAATCTGATCATTACAAACACAAAGTTCCCCCCTAAGCGCATACATGCATACACTAGATGTGAACCAACAAAGAATGAGAAGTCAGTGATCGACTATGCCATTGTTCGGAGAAGCTCGTTCAAATATGTCCGAGATGCTAGAGTCTGGAGGTGGCCAGAGATTGGAAGTGATCACTACCTGCTTACAATCAAAAGAACAACTGAAAGAGTTGCTCAGCCTAGGAACTGCCCAACATCACGCAAGAAACCAAGTAAACGAGCAGGAGAAATGAGCATTAGGACCTACAAGCTGAGAGAGCCAGAAATTAAGACCAGATATCAGGGGCTTATTGCTGCAGCGGTGAGCAACACAGAAGAACGACCTGATGACTTGGAAACCCTCTGGATTAAATTCAAGGATATCATAAAGACAGCTGCTGCAGAAGCACGTGGTGAAGTCCGACTTGGGAACAAGAGAAAGAGGACACCTTGGGTGACAGAGGAAGTCAAAGAGAAAATAAGAGAGAAGAAAATGGCATGGAAACAATACTTAGGAGCTAAAAACACAACAGGACAAATGGAAAAATATAGAGAATATGTGATACTCAGAACAGAAGCAAAGAACAACGTGCTAGCAGCAAAACAGAAGTCCTGGGAAGAATTTGAAGAAAAGCTAGAAAAAGATGCACAAGAAAACCAGAAATTGTTCTATAAGACCCTAAAGAACATGAGGACGGAAAAACAATGCCCTCTCAAATTTATAAAGGACAAGCAAGGCAAATTGCTTACTGCCCCGAAGGAAGTAATGGAAAGATGGAAAGAATATTTCTCAGAACTCCTGGATGGTGAGCATGGTGAAGCATCAGAAATGATAACCACTAGCACAGAAGAGAAAACCAATGATGGTGAAGATGACATAAAGATGGAAGAACTGAGAGCAGCACTAGAGAAAATCAAGATGGGCAAAGCAGCAGGGCATGATGGTATAACACCAGAAATGGTTAAGTACATGGGAGCATCAGGCGACCTATTACTCTTAAAGGTCCTACAGGCAGCATGGTGCAACAAGACCATACCAAAGAATTGGGAGATTGCCACCATAACACCAATTTTCAAAAAGGGTGACAATCGACAATGTGGAAACCATAGAGGCATATCCCTTCTCAGTGTCCCTGGTAAAATCTACTCTAGAATCCTAGAGCAGAGACTCCGACGCCTAACTGAGCCACAATTGGATGAGGTCCAGTGCGGATTCCGAGCACACCGAAGTACTCAAGACCTAATCTTCACACTCAGACAGCCGAGTGAAAAGGCCCTTGAATATAAGAGTGAGATCCATCTTTGTTTCATAGATCTGGAAAAGGCGTTTGACAGGGTCCCCTGGAGCAAACTTTGGGACTGTTTGACAAGGAAGAATATTCCAGCACCTCTGATTCATGCTATACAGAGCTTCTACAAGTCTTGCAGAAATTATGTGAGGACAGCAAACCATAAGTCAGAAGAGTTCAGGACCACCACTGGTGTAAGACAAGGTGATATCCTATCACCTTACCTCTTCATACTCCTTATGGACGATGTCATCAAGGCATGTAAGGAGAGAACAAGAAAGTATTCAGTGGGGTACTGGAAGATGAGACAGGTCTATATTTCGGAGCTGGCATTTGCTGATGATGTTGCCCTGATTGCTAAATCAGAGGCACATCTCCAATCCAACCTGCAAGTCTGGAAGGAAGAGCTGGAGAAGAGAGGGTTGGTCATAAGCAGCTCTAAAACAAAATCCATGGTGATATCACGAGAAGAAAGAAAACATCAGATTAAGTTGGGAGAACAGGTCCTGGAGCAGGTCGACCACTTTAAATATCTGGGAGCTATTATAGACCGAAAGGGAGGCATCAAAGAAAACGAAGATGGCTGTATACCGCTCCACCTATTCCCAGTCTTGACATATGGATGCGAGTCGTGGGCAATGACTACAACCCACAAAAGCCAGATCCAAACCTCAGAAATGAGGTATCTGAGGAAAGTGGTTGAAGTGACAAGAAGAGACATGGTCCGCAACCAGACGATCCGTCAAGGCCTAAAATCCCATCCGCTGCAGACCCAAATAGAACAGTCCCAACTAAGATGGTTTGGCCATGTCTGCAGAATGGGAGAAGATCGGCTACCACGACAAGCAGGGGAAACAAAGAGCCAGGGATCCAGACCTCCAGGACGACCCAGAGTCCGCTGGGAGGACAACATTAGACAATCTTTGAAGGACCGAGGACTAGAATGGAACCAGGCCAGGAAGAAGACAGCTGATAGAATGGTCTGGCGCTCTCTCTTCCAAACCTCTACACCTCACGGTAGAAGGGGAACGACTAAGTAAGTAAGTAAGTTTAAAGGATGTTTATTTATTTCTTAAAAACAATATGCTTAATATAATTTAGAACGTATTTAACAAAATAGGGTGGGTGGGAGTGGGGGGGGGGGGGCGTTCCTTGATTCAGCGCCCAAATAATTGCCCTCCGAGGAGCCCAACCCGAATTTACTGCTTGGGTACGCCACTGACAGAAATACTTACTTGCAGAACTGATCTATTCCTTTCACGCTGACTTTAGATAGAAATTTTATATTTGCGCTAGCACTACTGTTCAGGTGAGTCTGCAAACACATTTCCGATTTCCCTCCAGCGATAGTGAAACATCTCTGGTACATTGCGTAGCCTGCAAAATCAAATGCCCAGTTCAGTATGAGCAGAATTACTTGGAAACATAAACACTAGTAAAAAGCATGGATTCTCGAATTTCAGTGTATCCACTCCTTCTATCCAGGGTCTAATTTCCCATTAGACACCGTAAGCACAGCGTCTGGGGCATACGAAATTTGTAGGGCGAAAGTCTGAAGGGACATATTTTAATACACGGAACAATTCCTTTAACAAACAAGGGGACACATCGATTGTGAGACAGAAAAATAATACAACTAAACTTTACAATTATATTTTAACATATAATTTTATAATTTCTAGGCTACTTATAACATTTCCGAACAAAGCTTATTTCTCTTCCCCCCCCCTCTCCCCCCCCCCACCCCCTTCCGGCTTTTCGTTGTAGCAAAATCTGTAATAACGCTCTGAAAAGTCTGTAATAGGAGTAATGACGCTCTCAGTGCACAGAAGAGCAATAGGCGATATGCGATCTTGGCTCATAGTTTAGCGCATAAAGATCTTGATTTGCTTAAGTTCAGAAAACTATATATTACAGTAATTGCTTGTTAATTTTACTCAAAACCTTTTCTTTCGCATTTGGCATAACGAAATTCCTGATTTTGCTTATATCCATCAGACATTTCAGGTTATGTCAGTCTCAGTATGATGTTGTTGTTTTCGATCCAGCGGCGCTTGGGTTTTAGCCCTTCGGCCCAATAACATGTAGCTGGGGTACCTGTGGACTTTCCTTCCCACCTGGTCAGAAGCCAGACGCCTGTGCCATCTCAGCTCCTTCCCATCCACATAGGGTTTCTCCCAGTATGATAAAAATATTAAAATTTGTATCGCGCCAGTCTGCCCTAATTACATATATTTGTAGTTGTCGTTCAATTTTCAAAAAAAATTATCTCGTTCGGAGCTTTAATCATACAGTTATAGCAGAATTACTGCTATTCATAATTTATCATTAGTTAACGTAGCAATTCCAGAATGTCTTGCCCGTCTCGCTACATCCAGGTAGCGTCATGCTCCAGTCTACCCAGCTTTGAATGGGTACCTGACTCTGCTCTTGAGTAAACGAAGGCAAAGGCAGACAGGAAAGGAACCGATCACTCCCATCTCATAAAGTTGAGACCTATTACAGTGAAGCCTTTAACACTTTACTCCCCACCGACAGTACCTGCTGTGGGGGCTACCTTTACCTGTTGGTGAAGTCAGAACCTTTCTCGAATCCAAGAATGAGATTTGATTATTCTCGCGCGACCTCCATATGGACAAAAAATATCTAGCCATTCTAGCTTTTCCTCAGCTGTCAGGATAATTCATTAAGCTACTATTGAAGATTTGAACAGTGTTGAAATAGTTTAATTCCTTGTTTCTGTAACTTGATAACAACACTTCCGACAGATATTTGCAATATAGGAAACACGACACTGCTCGCTGTGATTAATTTTGGTCTTCATTCTGCAATAATTTTCTCTACTTTATTCGTTCAACTAAATGCCAGAGCTTGTGGCGAAAACGTCCTATTCGATTGTCCATTGTTTCCTTCTATCATGATGATACACTTTTCTACGTCAGTATTCACCAGTCATTATCTTTCCTTTTATAACTTCATGTATGTTCGGTCGTTATCGTGTAGGTGACGTTGCACTCCCCAGCTTAAGTCCAGTCTGAATGTTTTATCTTTCGTTTTGTTAGTGTTCGGTCCCGCTTCACGAAAGGGGTGACCATTTGGTAAAACCATTAACCCATCTTGACGGGCTGATTGTTTAGGCAAGTCTGGGGTGTTGGTTCAGATCAATTCAAACGTTAGTTTAGTGAGTATTGTTATCACGAATAAGTATATGGACACCACATTTAGATTACGTAATTGATTCGGGTCAGCGTGGTTGACGATGTCTGTTTATAGGTAATGAAGTATCCTTTCGTAGGAGAAACCTGCAAAATTGACAACAATTAAGTCTGCCCAAAAGACTTCAACAAACATGGACAAGGCAAATACAGAATATAAATCAACTCAGCCGCCCAAGGCAGAAGAAGGTCCTCTGGAAAGGAGGCGCATGAAGCAGCCCAGAGAAAGCCGAAAGGAGTCTGGGTCTCCGACTAACCTTTTTTTCGTCTAGGAAAATCTCCAGGATTTGCACTTGGAATGTTCGCACTCTATGTGAACAAGGGAAAACTGCAGTTAGCAGCTGAAAAAAAAACAAATTTCAGGATTGATATCCTGGGTCTCTGCGAGACACGGTGGTAGGGCATAGAGAGGAGGAGATTGATCACAGGAGAAATGGTGTTGTCCTCAGAACATGAGGAGGAAAGAGCCTACCACAGTGAAGGGGTGGCTATAATGCTGTCTAGGGAAGCACAGAAGGCACTTATAGAATGGGAAGCAATGGGACACCGAATTATAAAAGCAAGGTTTAAATCAGCCAAAAAGAAAGTAAATATAAACATCATCCAGTGTTAAGGTAAAAGGTTATGCACCAACAAATGATAAAGAAGAATATGAGAAAGAAGACTTTTACACCAGACTAAAGAATGTCTTGGACAAAAAGAAAAGAAAGGACATCACAATTTTGATGGGGGACCGAAACACGAAAATAGGAACAGACAACACCGGCTTTGAAGAAATCAAGGGAAAGCATGGATTAAATAAGATGAACGAGAATTGGGAACTATTAGCTAACTTCTGTGCTTCAAATCAACTAGCTATAGGAAGAAGCATATTTCCACATAAAAGAATACATAAAGCAGCATGGATATCACCAGACAACAGAAATGAGAATCAGATTGATCACATATGCATAAGTAAGAAGTTTAGGTCATCATTGCTTACTTACTTAGTCGTTCCCCTTCTACCGTGAGGTGTAGACGTTTGGAAGAGAGAGCGCCAGACTATCCTATCGGCTGTCTTCCTCCTGGCCTGGTTCCATTCTAGTCCTCGGTCCTTCAAAGATTGTCTTATGTTGTCCTCCCAGCGGACTCTGGGTCGTCCTGGGGGTCTGGATCCCTGGCTTTTGTTTCCAATGCTTGTCGTGGTAGCCGATCTTTTCCCATTCTGCAGACATGGCCAAACCATCTTAATTGGGACTGTTCTACTTAGGTCTGCAGGGAGTGGGATTTTAGGCCTTAACGTATCGTCTGGTTGCGGACCATGTCTCTTCTTGTTACTACAACCACCTTCCTCAGATACCTCATTTCTGAAGTTTGGATCTGGCTTTTGTGGGTTGTAGTCATTGCCCATGACTCGCATCCATACGTCAAGATTGGGACATAAGTGGAGCGGTATACAGCCATCTTCGTTTTCTTACCAACCTCTCTCTTGCTGAGGAATCCTCAATTTATGGCCCGAAAAAGTCTCCCAGCCGCTGCTTTTCGAGTGGCCAACTCTTCTTTGATGCCTCCCTTTCGGTCTATAATAGCTCCGATGTATTTAAAGTGGTCGACCTGCTCCAGGACCTGTTCTCCCAGCTTAATCTGATGTCTTCTTTCTTCTCGTGATATCACTATGGATTTTGTTTAGAGCTGCTTATGACAATCCCTCTCTTCTCCAGCTCTTCCTTCCAGACTTGCAGGTTGGATTGGAGATGTGCCTCTGATTTAACAATCAGGGCAACATCATCAGCAGATGCCAGCTATGAAATACAGACCTGTCTCATCTTCCAGTACCCCACTGAAAAAAAGTTCTCTCCTTACATGCCTTGATGACATCGTCCATGAGGAGTATGAAAAGATAAGGTGACAGGATATCGCCTTGTCTTTACACCAGTGGTGGTTCTGAACTCCTCTGACTTGTGGTTTGCTGTCCTCACATAATTTCTGCAAGACTTGTAGAAGATCTGTATAGCATGAATCAGAGGTGCTGGAATGTTCTTCCTTGCCAAACAGTCCCAAAGTTTACTCCAGGGGACCCTGTCAAACGCCTTTTCCAGATCTATGAAACAAAGATGGATCTCACTGTTATAATCAAGGGCCTTTTCACTCAGCTGTCTGAGTGTGAAGATTAGGACTTGAGTGTTTCGATTTGCTCGGAATCCGCACTGGACCTCATCCAATTGTGGCTCAGCTAGTCGTCGAAGTCTCTGCTCTAGGATTCTAGAGTAGATTTTACCAGGGACACAGGGATATGCCTCTATGGTTTCCACATTGTCGATTGTCACCCTTTTTGAAAATTGGTGTTATGATGGCAATCTCCCAATCCTTTGGTATGGTCTTGTTGCACCACGCTGCCTGTAGGACCCTTAAGAGTAGTAGGTCGCCTGATGCTCCCATGTACTTAACCATTTCTGTTGTTATACCATCATTGCCTGCTACTTTGCCCATCTTGATTTTCTCCAGTGCTGCCTTCAGTTCTTCCATCTTTATGTCATCTTCACCATCATTGGTTTTCTCTTCTGTGCTAGTGGTTATCATTTTTGATGCTCACCATCCAGGAGTTCTGAGAAATATTCTTTCCATCTTTCCCTTACTTCCTTCGGGGCAGTAAGCAATTTGCATTGCTTGTCCTTTATAAATTTGAGAGGGCATTGTTTTTCCTTCATCGTGTTCTTTAGGGTCTTATAGAAATTATATTTGTTAAATTCATCATAATTGACATGACGATTAGGCTAGAGGCACAGAACTAGAATACTGTCGCCCGACATTTCTAGGATAATTTGGTGGGTTTAACTGACATTTATAATAATTCATCATGTTACGTTGACAATAAATCAGTACTAAAAGAATTATAATACTGCCACTTGGGCAGAGAAATATAATAAGAAAGGGGGGAAACTTGATTTCAAGATTAGGCTCTAGACATATAGACAACAGTATAATGTGGGATATCTATGAAATCAGGAAATAAGAGACAATTTTCAATCACAGTATCCAACAAATACCAAGTACTCCAACAGCTGGAAGATGCAGCAGCTACGGAAGACCACTGGCAATAAGTAAAAAATATATGGAACGAGACATGTTAAGAAGTACTGAGAAAAAGAGAACATCAACACAAAGCATGGATAACAACAGAAACCATTAGTAAGATAGAAGACAGGAAAAACCAGAAAGCAGAGTTAAACAGAAGCAAAACCAGAAGCTCCAAATCCAAGGCTCATGAAGGGTTCATAGAAGCAAACAAAGAAGTAAGAAAAAACATCAAAAGAGCCAAGAGGAAATATATTGAAGAGTTGGCAAGGTGTGACGACTGGCCCAATCTTCTCTTCTTTTTTTTTTTATTTACGAGACATTTTTTCTCATCTTTAATGCATGATCGGAACGCCGGAAAAAAATCACGGAAAATTTCATCGTTCGTGGATATTCTCCTAGCGCCTAATACTATTTTTAGATACGAAGTCATTGTTGACCTGACCTCGGTAGCTAGAAACCTGTTTTAAATTAGGACCGACTACTTAAACCTAGGTAGAACCAGTTTATGCCACTTTAGGAAACCCCCACGTGACTTTTAACGTTATTGATTGGAGCGTCTATATGATGCCAAAGTCACATGATGCACGCTTCGGATCACGTGCCCAAGCGGAAATCACCCGCTAAAAGTGCGCCAACCACGGCCATTTTTCCACTTGCGCCAGGAAACCGAGACAGCTAGACCTAATCCAGATAGCGGCGAATTCATGCATTAAAAGCACTGAAGCCACGTGTCTAAAATGCTGGTTATAGAGTCCATCTCTGAGTAGGTGAGTGAAAATCTCGCTAGAAAATAGTATTGTGATGAAATGTGTAGTACCTTGCAAAATCGACGAAAAAATTGGTATGTTTACTTTATTCATATTTTTGTTTTACGATCACATCCAGCCACATGTGATCGGGTGTATTTTATGATCCCACGGGATATGTACAAAATGTTCATAATAATGTTAACGGGAATATATATATATTAATTTCTATATTAATTCATTTTCGACCGACGCTTAGATTACAGGAAATTAATAGTAACAATAATGTTGACACACCGTGACATATATTCATTATAAATTACATGACGATGCGACCAGAAATGAAGTGTGATAATATTGTCAGACAATTCTAAAACACTGGTGTCCAATTATTTTCACTATCAGCCAGGGGCTGAAAAGCTAAGTTCCTATGAAAAAGGAACTCACCATGTCAATGCCCTATCTTTAGTCATCCATGATGAAAAACACTTGATGTGAGACACATATTACATACAGCAGACCCTAATTCCATTGACAACACTATCATTCACCATCTATTCATTTTAATTTTAATAAACCTATTGGGTGTATATAATGTACCCCATGCCTTGTTTCTTCTATTAGATGTTACATATTGTCTGAGGTTTATCTTCCTTAATAAGGGGGGGTCGTAAAAATATAAAATATTATCCCTGCAATAATTAAGAATAATAATAATAGATAACGGAGAAGGGGACGACGGTAGCGAGAGACCAAATATCTCCTTTCAAACTTTCAAGACCTGTCAAGTCAGGAGAATTTACCCTCTTTGTCTCCCTTCAGCGGTGGAGAAACCCAACAGGATTTCTTGAGCCAAATCTTCCTCGGGGTGATCCCGGAGAACTTCACTTTCACATCTATTATTTCCTCTAAATAAATTCTTATCTTTCCTACGCTACGCCACACTGGGGGCTCAGTCCGGGATTTGAACTTATGTATTTATGTCATACCTCTGGGATAGTATCATTCATTCATTCATTACAGTATACTATTTGAACACATGTATTTTCACACAGTAGCTCTAGAAAGACAGAAAACAATTTTTCTAGAATTTCAGGCAATGATTGGTGAATCCCTTTATATATGTTGTGTTTTAATTAAGTTAGTTCATGATTTTATATCTAATTGAATTACAGACATTAAGTCTCCATAACTGTAGTAATTTCATTCTACAGGAGTTTGATAATTTGTAAGTTTTTGCTTGTTGTTAGAAATACTATTGGAAGGTAGCACTAGCTTACTCAGTGTGGACTATAACAGCAAAAGATGGCTGAAATAGTTAAGCTTAAGGCAGCACTAGGAGAGGCCGGTCGAGATCTAGGTTATTGTGGGGTGGACCTTGCGAATTATGTCAGTGTCGAGACTGATAAGTATTACGCTCGAGAAACAGCGAAAGCTGAAAGAGAAGAGAGAATAAAGTTAGCCG
Source organism: Oreohelix idahoensis (assembly GCA_024509875.1). NCBI lineage: Eukaryota > Metazoa > Mollusca > Gastropoda > Stylommatophora > Oreohelicidae > Oreohelix > Oreohelix idahoensis. The sequence goes on from JAMPIV010012023.1 coordinate 89,947, forward strand.
AAATAGATGAGAGGATAAAAGCTGTAGACGCTAAGGAAAGAAGCGAGAGAGATGAACGCGAGCATGCACTGAAGATGAAGCAGTTAGAGATGCAGGGACAGGCTCAAAGAGTTGAACCAGTAGCCGGTGCGACAGCATCTACATCATCAGGCAACCTATCGCCACGGTCAGATGATATGCCCTCCTTGCACACGGGGAGCCCAGGACCTTTGCCATCCTCACACGTGTCAAACTTGGGACCCTTGACGTTTCCATTCGAAGCTTTCTCGGAACGAGCTGACTCTATCGATGTGTATTTGGACAAATTTGAGAAGTTTGCCAACACGTTTGGTTTGGAGAGAACCAAGTGGAACCTGAAACTGTCGCAAGGGCTTAGAGTAACTGCTTATGAAGTGTATAGCAAGCTTCCTCCAGGTTTACAGGATGAAGACTGGATTCCTATGTGGAGACGTGGGGTGCCCTAGGAAATTTTACTCATGATTGGGAAGGCCTGAAGGAAATGGTCATGATCGAACAACTGAAGGACACCATGACTTCTGACATGAGAAGATTCCTGACAGAGAATGGGGCCAGCACTTTAGAATCCATAGTCCAGTTAGCGGAACGGTATCAGGCAGCACTATCAGAGAATCCACCTCCCCGACGGAAACAACCAGATTACGTATCTAGACAGACAGCTCAGTCACACGTGGACCCCCAAGTGAGACTACCTCATACTAACTTCAAAAAGCATGACAAGCCAGACTACAAGACTACTCAGAGATCAACTTTCCAGCAGCAGAGGCAAGGGGAAAAATGGTGTAAGCACTGTAGAACAATCACCTACAATACGCAGGAGTGCAACCGAAAAAACCCACCTCATCATGCTGCCTGCTTACATAAAGGTGCCGAAAGGGGAAATGGACCGGAAGAACCTCTGGACAAACCTCGACATCCCCCGGTCGTTGAGGCAGTACTCGTAAACGACCAAGAGGTGACCTGCCTTTATGATACAGGCCTTGCGTTCGATGCAGTTGTCTGTGCATCCCTAGTCAAGCCAGACCAGATGACAGAAGACACTATAGAAATACAAGGACCTACTAAAAGTGCAGCACCTTTGCGTTTGGTCATAGCCAAGATTTAGGTCAAATCGAAATATGTGACTGGGGAAATCAGAGCAGCGATCTTGGACGACCCTATTTATCCCTTGATCTTAGGGTGTAGGTATGTGTTCTTGGGAGAACCCATTCACCCTCTGGTTGTGGCGGCTGTCACCACTAGAGGACAGGCCAAACGGAATACGGAGTTGGAATCCCCACCCAACATCCTTCCTGAGGAATTAAAAAAGGCACAAACTGAGGATCAATCTCTAGCGCCCTGCTACAAAAAACTACCGAGAGCACACACTCCTCTCCAAAAGGGAGACTTCTACAAGAAAAATGGGCTGTTGCATCGGAAAGCAGGAAATGGAGGACAGGAACATGGGCAACTTTTTGTTCCAACAGCATACAGAGCACAAGTGCTAGAAATGGGGCATGCCCTTCCGTTTAGTGGCCATATGGGTATAAGTGCCACGATTCAGCGTATTTCATGTCATTATTATTGGCCAGGTATCAACGCAGATATTCAGAGATATGTGAAATCATGCCCGCAGTGCCAGAGGACAGCGCCGAAACACTGGACAGCCCCAGCCACTCTGGGAGAAATGCCAATCTTGGGCACACCCTTCGAACGAGTAGCGGTGGATATTGTGGGTCCACTTACTCGTAGCAAAAAGAGAAAAAGTTATATACTCACGTTAGTGGATTGTTGCTCCATGTGGGCAGAGGCAATTGCTATGCCCGCCTGTGATTCCAAGCATGTTGCTGAGGCTCTGCTCACCATATTTACTCGGCTAGGGTTTCCATCACAGATCCTGACAGATAATGGTTCACAATTCCGAGGAAAACTCACCGAGGAAGTGTTTAGGTTATTTCAGGCCCGACATATCCACACCTCTCCCTACCACCCCCAAGCAAATGGCCAGGTGGAGCGGTGTAACGGGACCCTTATTTCCATCCTTCGGAAACTTGCGCAGGAAAAACCAGAGAGCTGGGATCAATACTTACCCATAGCACTATTTGCTTACCGCGAAGTACCCCACAATTCTACTGGGATGCCACCTGCCACATTGCTGTTTAGTAGACCTATAAAAGGACCTCTAGAGGCACTGTTACGTACTTGGACAGATGGTAAAGCTGATGAAACGGTCACCTCTGCATCTCAATACGTGAATGAGTTGACCCAACGCCTTAAAACAGGATGGGAACTGGCAAAGGAAAACGTACGCCGTGCACGTCGTAAACATGCACGTTACTACAACCGCACTGCGAAGGATAGGGAGCTAGAAGTAGGAGAACAGGTCTTATTACTCCTGCCCAGTAGCAATAATAAATTGCAAATCGGGTGGAAAGGTCCATATAAAATTGTTGAGAAAATGTCGCGCACCAATTACAAGATTGCCATAAAGGGGAAGCAGAAAATTTACCACATAAACCTGCTGAAGCAATATTATGAAAGACCGGGTGCAGAACCAGCGCATTTTATGACACTGGCTATTGCAACGGAAACTGAGGCAAAACCCCTGACCTCCTTTGAATACCCTCTTCGCCAGGGTGAAACTCACCAAGATGTTAGGATCAGTTCAACTTTAACGGAGGATCAGCAGGCACAGGTGAAACAGTTGTTGAGAAAACACACTAGTACACTCACGGATAAACCTGGCATGACCAACCTGATAGAATTTGATATGAAGCTAACAGACCTCGCCCCAGTACGAGTTAAGAACTATCCTGTTCCTTATGCTAAGGCAAAGGCATTGAGTGAGGAAATCGAGTACCTGCTTAAGGAAAATATTATCTCAAAATCAGAGTCTCCTTATAGTGCGAGTGTGGTGTTGCTTAGAAAATCCACAGGAGAACATCGCCTTTGCATAGACTACAGAAGGCTAAACGCTGTAACTGAATTTCAAGCGGAGCCCTTACCTGATCAGAATCAGCTTTTCACCAAGCTGAGTAGAGCGCGATACTTTTCGAAGATAGACCTTAGCAAAGGGTACTACCAGATCCCGGTAAAAGCGGAAATTCGACACATGTTAGCATTCAGTACTTCTGAGGGCCATTACGAGTTTAATGTATTGCCATTTGGGCTAAGCAACGCCCCAAGCGTCTTTACTCGTATGATGAGGAAGTTACTGGAACCCCTGGGATAAGTAATTTCATGGACGACATACTTATTGCAACGAACACCTTTGATGAACACCTGGACGCGGTTTCCCTACTCTTTGAAAGACTTAGAGAAACAGGACTCACTGCTCGCCCTACAAAATGTCAAATTGCCTGCGAGCAGCTAGAATTCCTGGGACACACTATCTCGCATGGATGTATGTTCCCAGATGCACGTAATATTGAGAAGTTACAGCGTGCCCCACGACCCCAGACTAAAAAGGATGTCAGGTCATTTGTGTCTCTATGTGGCTTCTACCAGAGATATATTAAAGATTTTAATGCCCTGAGTGCGCCACTGACCGCGTTAACCAAGAATGGGAACCCGGACAAAGTAACCTGGACAGCGGAGTGCGAAAATGCCTACACGCTGCTGAAGGAGAAACTCACAGCTAGGCCAATTCTGCGACTGCCTGACTTAACTCTGAATTTTACGCTGCGAACCGATGCTAGCAATATAGGGATAGGAGCCAATCTCCTCCAGCCTGGTGAGGGACCTTCTGCAACGCTATTCCCCGTTGCATATGCCAGTAGGAAAGTGAACTCAGCTGAACAGAACTACTCTACCATCGAACGAGAATGTCTGTCGCTTATCTGGGCGGTGCAGAAGTTTCAACCATATTTATACGGGAAAATGTTCACGGTGCAGTGTGATCACCAACCGTTGATATTTCTTGCAGCGTCGAAGAAACTTAGTGCCCGGCTTATGAGATGGTCACTCCTGTTGCAGCCATATTCATTTCACATAGAACACATACCTGGGAAGAACAACGTAGGGGCAGATTTTCTGAGCAGACATCTGGATGCAAACGAGGAAAAATGAGAAGCTGTAAAAGAAGAGGAAGACAGGACCAGAGGAGTTGGACGAAACGTCAAACTTGAGAAGGGGCTTATGTGACGACTGGCCCAATCTTCTCTTCTTTTTTTTAATTTACGAGACATTTTTTCTCATCTTCAATGCATGATCGGAACGCCGGAAAAAAATCACGGAAAATTTCATCGTTCGTGGATATTCTCCTAGCGCCTAATACTATTTTTAGATACGACGTCATTGTTGACCTGACCTCGGTAGCTAGAAACCTGTTTTAAATTAGGACCGACTACTTAAACCTAGGTAGAACCAGTTTATGCCACTTTAGGAAACCCTCACGCGACTTTTAACGTTATTGATTGGAGCGTCTATATGATGCCAAAGTCACATGATGTACGCTTCGGATCACGTGCCCAAGCGGAAATCACCCGCTAAAAGTGCGCCAACCACGGCCATTTTTCCACTTGCGCCAGGAAACCGAGACAGCTAGACCTAATCCAGATAGCGGCGAATTCATGCATTAAAAGCACTGAAGCCACGTGTCTAAAATGCTGGTTATAGAGTCCATCTCTGAGTAGGTGAGTAAAAATCTCGCTAGAAAATAGTATTGTGATGAAATGTGTAGTACCTTGCAAAATCGACGCAAGATTGGTATGTTTACTTTATTCATATTTTTGTTTTACGATCACATCCAGCCACATGTGATCGGGTGTATTTTATGATCCCACGGGATATGTACAAAATGTTCATAATAATGTTAACGGGAATATATATATATTAATTTCTGTATTAATTCATTTTCGACCGACGCTTAGATTACAGGAAATTAATAGTAACAATAATGTTGACACACCGTGACATATATTCATTATAAATTACATGACGATGCGACCAGAAATGAAGTGTGATAATATTGTCAGACAATTCTAAAACACTGGTGTCCAATTATTTGTTAAATTCATCATAATTGACATGACGATTAGGCTAGAGGCACAGAACTAGAATACTGTCGCCCGACATTTCTAGGATAATTTGGTGGGTTTAACTGACATTTATAATAATTCATCATGTTACGTTGACGATAAATCAGTACTAAAAGAATTATAATACTGCCACTTGGGCAGAGAAATATAATAAGAAAGGGGGAAAACGTGATTTCAAGATTAGGCTCTAGACATATGATGTTAGAGACTAAAATCTGAGATGACTGGCAGACGGACGACTTAGGAGGTAAAGACTGTTTTCTAAAGCGAAGCCGTCATTTGTCTTCAGATGGTGGAGCCTACCTCAGAGGTGCAACGTGAAGGCATCCGGACCTACCTGGTGCAACGTCAGGAGACCGGAGAACTAACCACACTTCACTATCAGCCAGGGGCTGAAAAGCTAAGTTCCTATGAAAAGGGAACTCACCATGTCAATGCCCTATCTTTAGTCATCCATGATGAAAAACACTTGATGTGAGACACATATTACATACAGCAGACCCTAATTCCATTGACAACACTATCATTCACCATCTATTCATTTTAATTTTAATAAACCTATTGGGTGTATATAATGTACCCCATGCCTTGTTTCTTCTATTAGATGTTACATATTGTCTGAGGTTTATCTTCCTTAATAAGGGGGGGTCGTAAAAATATAAAATATTATCCCTGCAATAATTAAGAATAATAATAATAGATAACAGAGAAGGGGACGACGGTAGCGAGAGACCAAATATCTCCTTTCAAACTTTCAAGACCTGTCAAGTCAGGAGAATTTACCCTCTTTGTCTCCCTTCAGCGGTGGAGAAACCCAACAGGATTTCTTGAGCCAAATCTTCCTCGGGGTGATCCCGGAGAACTTCACTTTCACATCTATTATTTCCTCTAAATAAATTCTTATCTTTCCTACGCTACGCCACACAAGGGAAGCAGAGGAAGCTGAAGCCAAAGGAAATATGAGGGACCAGTACAACACAAAGAAGCAAGCAAATGGCCTCATAAAAGAAAAGAATAGAAAATTGCTAAGTAATATACAAGAACAAATGAAGAGATGGGCAGAACATTTTGAGGAACTTCTCAATAGGCCAGCTCCAACTAATCCCCCAGACATCCGGCCAGCAGAAGAGGAGCTACTAATCAGCTGTGAACGACCAAGTAGAGAAGAAATAAAGAACGCCATAAAGCTTCTGAAAGATGGAAAAGCAGCTGGTCCAGATGGAATTCCAGCAGAGGCCATCAAAACAGATATTGGTTTCTCTACAGAGATATTATACAAACTACTTGGCAAAGTCTGGGAGAGAGAGGAAATACCAGCAGAATGGAAGGAAGGTTATCTGGTCAAGTTGCCTAAGAACGGAAATTTACAAGAGTGCACAAATTATAGAGGAATAATGTTACTATCAATGCCAGGAAAAGTATTAAACAGAATCATCCTTGAGAGATTAAAAGAGTCCAAAGACAAGCAACAGAGAGATTAACAAGCAGCTTTCGACAAAACAGATCCTGAGAACAATAGTTGAACAAAGTCTGGAATGGAATTCACCGCTATACATCGGATTCGTGGACAATGAAAAGGCATTTGACAGTGTAGACAGAGAATCACTTTGGAAATTGATGAGGCATTATGGAGTTTCCATGAAGATCATTAACTTAATAAGGAAGACCCATGAAGACATGACATGCAAAGTTCTTCATGAAGGACAACTTACAGAACTGTTTAGGATTAGAAAGGGAGTGAGACAGGGATGCCTCTTGTCTCAATTTCTTTTCTTACTAGCAATAGATTGGGTTATGAAAACATCGACATCACACAACAGAAATTGAATCCAGTGGACCCAAGACGCATCAAAAGTGAGGAATGCAGTAAGCGACCCATAGCTTGACTGCCTGCGTCAGGGTCAGCGAACCAGAGCTGACCAAGACCCTACTCCACCTCCACGTAGTGGTCCTGGAAACAGGCTGCATCATTGCAGTCTGGCTGAGGAGTAGAGATCGAAGAGGGAAGGCAAACCCGGTTCCAAAAAATGCCGTGTGGAAGTCGGATGTGTCGGCCGAAAGGCGCAAATACCGAAGCTTCGCTGTAAACGGACACAACACAACCAACGTCCTTTTCAGGACGAACGAAGAAGAAGAAGTATCCAGTGGAATCTGACTAACCAGCTTGATGATCTGGATTTTGCAGATGACGTGGCTCTTCTGTCCCATAACCATAATCAGATGCAAGAGAACATGAAAATTCTAGATGAGAGGTCATATCAAGTGGGCCTGAAATACACAGGGAAAAGACAAAGATTATGAGAATAAATACAAGAAATGATAACAATGTTGAACTTGAAGAAACACCACTAAAGGATGTAGAATCGTACACATATCTTGGCAGTAACATAGACAGAGTTGGAGGGACAGACAATGATATCAAAATAAGAATACAAAAAGCAAGAGGAGCTTTCATTGCATTGGGAAACATATGGAGAACAAGAGAAATCAAGTCCAACACGAAAATAAGAATCTTCAACCCAAATGTCAAGTCAGTCCTATTGTATGGTTCTGAGACACGGAGAGCAACAAAAACAACAACCAAAAAGCTACAGACTTTTATAAACGGGTGCTTGCGTAGGATATAAGGACTGAAATGTTATGACAAAGTCACAAATATGGAACTGATGACAAGAACCAGACAAGTGCCAGTGGGCAAGAGAAGGAGACGCTGGCGATGGATAGGACACACATTAAGGAAACCTGTTGATAGCATTACAAGGCAGTACTTGTTCTCTAATCCACAGGGAAAGAGAGGCGGAGGTAGACCAAAAAACACATGGAGAAGAGAACTGGATACAGAGGTGAAAATGATGAGGAAAACATGGAAAGAACTTGAGCGGATGGCACAGGACAGGAAGACTTGATATGTGTTTGTTGAAGGCCTATGCTCCTCGGGGAGCTAAAGGGTATTAATTGATTGAAGTATGTCCGGATTAAGACGATATGGAAGTAGTAGGACACCGGGAGCAATGATGTAATCGTTTCTGGCAAACACATCTTGTTTGAATAGACACAATAGACATATTACCAGATTGAATAATTAGGGCAAGGCATATCACATAATGATTTCCGTCATGTCATATAACAATTGGTAACACTACCTTTTTTGACAATGCCAATAATTATGACGATACTTAGATGTATCTACTAAACTAAGATGTCTTAAACGGTGATTGGTCTTAAATTAGAAAATAAATTAAACTAAATTGTAATTGACTTAAACTAATATAGGTTTTTAGTAATAGGTTTTCTCTATAGGACGTGAAAAGGATAACTGTAGAACTTGTGAATGTAACGATGTAAACTACAAACAAAATCCATAAAATCATAGTCCGAGGAAACCTTCCTCAAGTATTAAAAGTTAGAAGTGTACATGTAGCCTTAGCTAGATGAGGAAAACAGTTGCAGGACGTACTACGGTCACTCCGTGCATTTACTTCTGCATATAATAACTCTTTCATAAAAGAAGGGTAAGTTGTAACATGTACATTTTCTTATTTTATTTGTGCATTTAACATGTATGAAATGCTTATGGATGTACAGTTGTGTACGAGGCTTGCAGACTCATCATGTATAATAACTTGCCACATAAACCACCACTGAAGGTGACTGTTTCGTGCGAGTTTCCTCACAAGGAACCAATAGTAGAGGTAGCGACATGTTCTATATGGAGCAGAAAGAGAATGATGATGATATCATAATGTATATTTGTTAAAGGTTTGATTGATGGAACATACTGGTGGGGTCATCAATAAGATAAATGTTCTTACTACTTTCGTGATAAATGGCGATCAGCATAAGTCGGGCTTACGGATGGCCGACAGGTGTGTGACTATGGAAATATAACATACGCGAATGTGTATAGGTTCTTTAAGTGTGTCTATGATAAGTCACTCACACCACAGCAACGTAGAAGTCAGGAAATGTTGTAAGACCTGGCAACGTTATACAGTTTATTGACGAGACGGTCACGTAGACATCATAGCAAGACAATTCACAGCATACTCATGAAGCAACATGTAAGTAAATCCATAACAACGGTTGCATACACCACCACATCAAATCATGGGCATTAGGTACAAATATCCATCAAGAAACATGAATCAACAAATAGTTGAATAGGCTGCAGAACATAGCAGCACATATTTCATCTCATAATCGTACAGCAAAAAATATCATTCCAGTTCTCAATAGTCCATGACTTTGAATCAATATGAATACAATGTATCAACAAGCCAACGAGATCCGTGGCTGTTTATAACAAGTTCACTGGGAGAAAACAACATTCTCTTCAACACACCATCTATCTGCAAAACAATCCATTACAGGCATATGAATTATGGAATAATGGCCTGTACAATCCGGGGCCTCATAATATCCTTAATAAAGCACATTCTGCATTTATTAAATATTCCTTTCACAAAAGAATATATGCTGGAACACACTAGCAAAAATGGTAAAGCGTCCATTTTCAAGCTCTGCCAGCCAACTACTGTCACGAAAAATCAGCTGCTTAAAACAGCTCAGTACCAAATTCGTTCAAGCGCAAACTCGCAGCTTGAGATGTGAGCAGAATTCCTCCGCCTTTCCCCCCAAAACTAATTCATAGAATGTTCGACAGTTTCTTTATCCCATTTTTAAAAAGCGAACTAACAGCTAGTCAAAAGAGCTGTGTTCAAAAAGTGTGTGTACAAAAATCCGACCAGTACACACGAGTCTTAAACACTTAACTCCCCTTAATTAGAATATGACTTAACAATATTTCAGATGTGCTCTTTGCTTTATTTAAGCTTTATATATATATATATATATATATATATATATATATATATATATATATATATATATATATATATATATATATATATATATATATATATATATGTATGATATATATATATATATATATATATATATATATATATATATATATATATATATATAGACTCTATAAACCCCACCATACTGATGAAGATACACAATCAATTAACTGTTCTCTTGACAAATCAACTTCAGTAATTTTAACCCTGTTGATGAAATATTTCATAAATAAACCTCTTGTTATCTATGTAAATATAAATCCTTAGTTGGAGTTTATAACATGGTTGAGTGAATTTAATGGTTGCACCCGTATGACTCATTTAAAAAGAAAATTCTTGCACACAGAGCTCAATAATACAATTGCCTTTGCTCAATTACCTTCAGCTGTGGGCTCATTAAATACGAGTCAAGTGTTACATCGCTACACATACTTTCTTTCACACATATGTGGGCAGGGAATACACGGTTTACAACAAACTTAGAAGACGCAGTTGTTGTACTTGCCTTTCTAAAATTCCCGTAAGACTCCCTTAAATACCAGCATCATCCTCCTATTTACATATCTGCCAAGAGCAATCTTGAGCAACATTTTCTACCCTTTGAAAACTCATCCTTTTACTTGAATTTTGGCCATTAGTGGACCACTACTGTCAGGGCCGGCTTTAGCCGTTGCGGGGCCCGATTTGGACAATTGCCCCTTTACTTTTCATTACTTCAGGAATATATGCAATTACACTGAATTAAAAATAAAACATTATATGTATTTATTAGCCATATTATGACCAAAAAAAAAAAAAAGCGTGTTAAAAAGAAACAAAACGTACAAAGAAATGTTTCTTGCTGTCTGCGTCGAATTTTTTGTTGTTGAAGCTGTTTTTTTTTTTTTGTGTGCAATTTAAAATGTACTTAAAATTCTTTCTGTTTGGTCGATGTGAATTTTTCACAGATAACAAGATATGTATTTTTACATGAAACATGCTTTAAAAGTCATATAATTTTACTTCTTTTTTCACACTTGGAGGTTACAACTAGATTGCGGGGCCCGATTGGGTCAAATCGATTAAATCGGCCCAAGGCCGGCCCTGACTACTGTAGAGCAAGGGAAACAGCCTGCGCAGTTCTACAGAAGTCTTTCCTATAACAATACAGAACTTTGAGTGCCAAATAAAGCCATGAAAGGAGTTCTGAAAATAGAAATATGCACCGACTACCGCAACGTTTGGCAACCCATGAATTAAGTTGTTAAACTTTAAACCAAAGACAGGTTTGTATTTTCAAAGTCAATCACGAACACTCGAAACACACCGCGTTTGTTCTAGCGGGATGTACAGCTTGCAGCAAGAGCAATATATGAAAACTAACTGCATGTTTAAAGTCGTTTTAGCACATGAATTAAACTAACTTAACCCTGCAGGTTGTCCCTGGCAAAGCTCCATATGCTACAGTAAGGATATTGAGAAGAATATTATACACATAACAACTGATGCTGCCTCCTTATTTCACCCAAACAACCCTCACTAATATATAAAGAAAGGCAGACTATTTTATAAGAAAGGCTGGATATGAAAAAGAAACAGATATATAATAACTGAAAGAAAGAGATCAATGGAAACAGTGGCAAGTACAATTTTTTGGGCCCCAAGAACAGATTAATTGTGGCCATGATTATATATTGACTCAACAAATATAACCAATAATCGGTCAACTTGAGCCAAAAGTGTAATTACTTAATCAGTATTGTAGTGGTTTTTGATGTTATTGTATGGTTGTTATGTTACCTAGTGTACTGGATGAGGTCAGCTGTGAAGGCTCCTGAGATAAAAGTTTATGTGAATTACAGAAGGCCTTTCTGCTACCACTTACGACCTCAAACAGACCTATTCTACTATAACGAATGATAGCTACGTTAAAAGTCTAGGGTACTGAAATGTAATGTGTAGGTAATAAATACACAAACACACACATGTAATTAATAAGTCTAATAATAATAATAATCTCTATGATACACTGAACTAACACTGGCTGTTATAGTTTAAGTTTGAAAATTTTTTTAATTTATTAGTCCTGAACCAATTGTTTCTTTTGGTCAGAACATATGAAATGATATGTATTTATCAATAAATATTGCATAATCAAATGAAATTTTTGTACATAGGTCTATTATTAAAATGGTTAATATTAATAATATCTACAATGTCTTGGGAAAAACTAGCACTGGATGTTTAGTTGGGGTGGCGTCATCATGCCCAATCTATGGTTACAAAGTTCAGTGTCCTGGACATATGGACTGGTGTTAATGTTTATATAACAAGATTTTATTTCCTTATTGATGGTGGGCACAGTTAATGAATCTCCAGCAGGCCAGGTTTGCACTTATCTGGCCTGTGACGAGGTAGTACAGAATTCTTGTGGCCCACTCCTCTCAGTAGCTGGAGTAAAATGTTAGGCTGCACAGACACCCGCTTTTGTACTTCTACAAAAGCATCTGGCACAATCGTAGTGCCAGATCAGAAACTCTGAAACAAAATTTGTGCCATGTGTCAACACTCTGTTTACTGCGCCACTCTTACACACAACACCACAAAACACATTACACAGATTGGGTCAGATCTCTCTGACCAACTTAGCACATCTCACCCAGTTGTTATCAAATAGTACCAGTTTCCCAAGACTGCACTGCATCCGAAATATGTTAAATAGTTTCCTAATTCATTCAATAAGGTGGGTGATATGTTCCCACTGATCTCAATTATAGATCCGCCTTCCATAGTCTTAGATAGGTTTTCATATATTATTTGTTTGTCTCTAGGCCCTGGACTGCTGCTGGGGACCTAGAGCAAGCACTCACTTGTCGTAATCATTTTTCATGATATGGCAGTATCAATCACTCAAAATATTAAAATAAACAAGATAAATGCTTTTTCCCTTACAACAATTCAGAATTGAGAAAACAGTTACTTAGTACTAGCAAAACTCAGCTGAGCTGCTGGCTAGATTAGGGCGTCCCACTGATTTTTATTTAATAATTCCGGGAAAATACCTCTAGCAGTAACGTACTGTGTCAATGGACAGTCTTCTTTAAAATGGCACAAACGTGCGTCTCTCATTCAATAATATAAATACTTCTGTCCAATCAACGGACTTCCCCTCTAACTTTTTCAAATATTCAAACTAAAAGTCAAATTTCAGTCCAGTCTCAGTCTAGTATGTAGTATTTTTCCCAAAATTACACTTGTTTTTTGGACTAACTACATGTAAAAACTACACGAACCTGCCCCACTAAGTTATTTTTAGCTGCTATCCTCCGACTTTGCCCCTCTAGTTCACTGCAGTTTGATTTTTGCATTTTTAGGCTCAAGGACGCCAAAAATGTAACTTTAGTGAAAATATGCACAAAAAACTGTTCGCTAGTCTGATTGGAACAATACGGTCTTTCGTCAATATCTTCCGTGTTATCTGTCCGTCTGTGTAATTAAAAGTATATTATTTGTCAGCTTAAGATGGGCTATCAAACTAGCTAGGTTTTATTTTCATAACTTTATTATTAAAGAAAAACCTACTTTTCTCAAGGTTAGTTTTTGAAATTTGTTTTTGAACCTTCGTCCACGGCGTTTGCCGCTAAATTCAAACAAAACAACTAATTACTGTAAAACGTCCAAGATACGACTGTTTCTAACAAAAGCTAAGGTCGTTTTTCTACCAATTCCTTACATTGTGTCAACTAGTGTCGTGATTTTTTTCTTTAAACTACAAATTGCGTCTTTTTGCCCTTTTAGATTCAAACACGTGTTCAGACCGTCATAATTTTTTGTTTTCTTTTATCTCCGTTTCCCTCCCGTCTAAAAGGGTAAACCGTTTAGTTTGCATGTTCTAACTAGTTAGTTTCAATGGCGGTAGAAAGCGCTGGCGTAGGTGAAGAAGCCTCGGCCTATCTTGCCTATATTTTTATCCCTACGTGTTATTTTACCCGTTATCTTTATAATTGGAGATATTTTAACGTTGTATCACTGTATTTTTCACCACAAGTATCATCATTACCCATCAGCTCCCCAAAAAGCATAGGCCGTCAACAAATTAGTGCTAGATCCTCCTGACCTATGCCATCCCCTCAAGATCTTCCCCTGTCTTCTTTCCACGCAACATTTATGTCTCCAAAAAGTGTGACATTCTCTGACGTTTAAAACAGATATACGGGAAATTAACTTACTTACTTAGTCGTTCCCCTTCTACCGTGAGGTGTAGAGGTAGGAAATTAAAAGAATATTTATACAAAGACGAGGGTCCAATCCGACCTGTACTTCCCATTGCCCATTCGTTGCTGGGGCCCCTTGACGTGCCAGTTCATCAGAGCGGTGGTTACGCCACTGAATGGAAATGTAAAGAGAACTGATATATAAATTAAAAAATAATATGGTATGAAATCAGTTTTACAAGTAAACGGTACACATGAGACAATGGACGTTTCGGGTTTTACCCTTCGTCAGCCACAGTTACAAACAGGTGACAAGGACAAGAACTACATATAGGTACTACAAAAGTCTATGATGATGAGGAAAACGTCAAATGAGCGATACAAGCAGATGAAACCACGGTGATGAGCGAAACGATAACAGTAATAATGCAAGAAAATCGTGAAACCAGAAAGACATGTCGAAACAAGAAAGTAAATAATCAACGAAACGAAGACAGAAATGAACAACCATATTAAAATGCGTAAAAAATCACTTAGCTGGATCAAAGAAAGGAACATTCAAAATGGCTGAAAAAATAAGGCGTCATGCGGAAGTGACGTAGGAGCTAGTGACGGCTAAGAACAGATAATTGAGGAAACGAAACGAACCAAAGCAAAAACAAGGATAGATAGGAAAATAACGACAGAAGCCACCAGAATTATGCAAAATGATGCTGGACATTCTCCCAGCAGGAGCTAAAACGCCCATTTGAAAAATGAGACGATTCTCCAACGAAAAGCGAGTTCGGTCGTCGCCGATACATGAACGGAGGGCAGTGACATGAATGTCAGAGTTACCTGAATGGTCAGGGCTGTTGAAGTGAAGGGCCACCGGTAAATGTTTGCCATGATGGATGTCATTCAAGTGCTCCCGAAACCTGTCTGCCAAACGTCTGCCAGTTTCACCAATATAGGTCATGCCACACCTCTTGCAGATGATAGCATAAATCAGGTTTCTGGATTCGCACGTGAAAGACTCCCCAATGGCAAATTTACCGTTCGGAAAGGAGACTGACTGCGTTTGGAGTACAAAAGGACAGGTCTTACATATGCGGCGTTGGCACGGTTTAGTACCAAAGTGAGAAGGACTAGTTTGTCTCAAGCGACTATGCACAAGAATATCCCTAAAATTCTTATCCTTACGATATGCCAACAAAGGGGTATCACGAAACAACTCTCTGGTATCAGGATCGGAGTGGAGAATAGGCAGATGACGGAACAGAATTTTTTTCACCGCCAAACAGTGAGGGTGGAAAGTTAAGACAAGTTTGAGTCTGTCAGATGTAGTAGTAGTAAGTTTAGCAGTAAGTGCAACCTGACGAGTGACGGGACTAATGCGATTAAGGGCATCAGATAAGACTCTTTCAGGATAGTGGCGTCGGCGAAAAAACTCGAGCATTTCTTGAGCTCGTTCACGGAAATCATCTTCATCGTGACATACCCGACGTAAGCGTAGAAGTTGAGAGTAGGGAATGGAATTTTTACAGCTGGTAGGGTGAGAAGAGGTGTAAAGAAGGAAACCATGAGCATCAGTAGGTTTATAAAAGACAGAGGTAGTAAGGCCTTAAAGAGAACTGAAATTTAGAGCGAAAGAAAAAGAAAGTGGACTGACATAAAATAAAAAAGCTGGAGAACTGGACTTTAGAACTGGACTGTAGAACTGGACTGTAGAACTGGACTGTAGAACTGGACTGTAGAACTGGACTGGACTGTAGAACTGGACTGTAGAACTGGACTGTAGAACTGGACTGGACTGTAGAACTGGACTGTAGAACTGGACTGTAGAACTGGACTGTAGAACTGGACTGTAGAACTGGACTGTAGAACTGGACTGGACTGTAGAACTGGACTGTAGAACTGGACTGTAGAACTGGACTGTAGAACTGGACTGGACTGTAGAACTGGACTGGACTGTAGAACTGGACTGTAGAACTGGACTGTAGAACTGGACTGTAGAACTGGACTGGACTGTAGAACTGGACTGTAGAACTGGACTGTAGAACTGGACTGTAGAACTGGACTGTAGAACTGGACTGTAGAACTGGACTGTAGAACTGGACTGGACTGTAGAACTGGACTGGACTGTAAGAACTGACTGGACTGTAGAAACTGGGACTGTAGAACTGGACTGTAGAACTGGACTGTAGAACTGGACTGGACTGTAGAACTGGACTGTAGAACTGGACTGTAGAACTGGACTGTAGAACTGGACTGTAGAACTGGACTGGACTGTAGAACTGGACTGGACTGTAGAACTGGACTGTAGAACTGGACTGGAATGTAGAACTGGACTGTAGAACTGGACTGTAGAACTGGACTGTAGAACTGGACTGTAGAACTGGACTGTAGAACTGGACTGGACTGTAGAACTGGACTGTAGAACTGGACTGTAGAACTGGACTGGACTGTAGAACTGGACTGTAGAACTGGACTGGACTGTAGAACTGGACTGTAGAACTGGACTGTAGAACTGGACTGTAGAAGAACTGGACTGGACTGTAGAACTGGACTGTAGAAACTGGACTGACTAGAACTGGACTGGACTGTAGAACTGGACTGTAGAACTGGACTGGACTGTAGAACTGGACTGTAGAACTGGACTGTAGAACTGGACTGTAGAACTGGACTGGACTGTAGAACTGGACTGTAGAACTGGACTGTAGAACTGGACTGTAGAACTGGACTGGACTGTAGAACTGGACTGGACTGTAGAACTGGACTGTAGAACTGGACTGTAGAACTGGACTGTAGAACTGGACTGGACTGTAGAACTGGACTGTAGAACTGGACTGTAGAACTGGACTGTAGAACTGGACTGGACTGTAGAACTGGACTGTAGAACTGGACTGTAGAACTGGACTGGACTGTAGAACTGGACTGGACTGTAGAACTGGACTGGACTGTAGAACTGGACTGTAGAACTGGACTGTAGAACTGGACTGGACTGTAGAACTGGACTGTAGAACTGGACTGTAGAACTGGACTGTAGAACTGGACTGTAGAACTGGACTGTAGAACTGGACTGTAGAACTGGACTGGACTGTAGAACTGGACTGTAGAACTGGACTGTAGAACTGGACTGTAGAACTGTAGAACTGGACTGTAGAAAACTGGACTGTAGAACTGGACTGTAGAACTGGACTTGACTGTAGTGCTGAGACTGAGAGAGAACAGAGGACTGTAGAACTGGACTGTAGAAGTGGGGGGGGGGGGGGGGGGGGGGGGAAATATTTTATGTTGGTTTTTATAAAAATAAAAATAAATATAATTTCCTAAACAACCCCCAACACAA
>JAMPIV010012024.1:0-138637 GCA_024509875.1 Oreohelix idahoensis
AGCTGGCCAGATACAACATTGACATAGCAGCACTGAGGGAAACTCGACTTGCAGGCGAGGGCCACTGTGATGGACGAACTCGGCTGACCCTGAACTTTGTTGTAATTCTTGTATAACGGGACTTCTTTCACGTGGATTCATTAGCTATGAAACTGTTCCACACAGAGGGCAGACACGTTTGCTGATTGATATGCGGAAAGTTTACCTATCGTTGATTCTGGTCATCGCATTGATTTAAGGAGAGATTAAATCACGCCCACTAACATCTCTTGAACAATCATAGGCAGTTATTTTAATTAACTTGGCCAGTGGGGGGGGGGGGGCGGCGTCGCCAGAATCAAACAGGCACAGCGACCACGATCAAAGAGACGAACTGAGGGATTTTAGGGGAGACTATCGGCGTTATCAAAGACAGTAGTGGTCCCTGATACGAGACGCAGTTGCTTGCCGCTAATTTCGCGTCTCGGTGTCAAAAGCGAAACGGGCAGCAGCGAGCGGATACGAAGACCAGGGGGCGGCTTCTTCTCTTGATTTGGCGGTCAGATCCCCAAAAGTTCGTGAGATCAAATAAGCTGTCAAGTTTATCATGTCCCACTCAACTTACATTCCATTTTAGCTAAATAGACCATGAAGACTAGACACGTTATCACTCGCTGGCCAGACCTTTACAGAAGCACTAGCTTTATTGAAATCTTGTTATAGATTTTCCCCTGGATTTTATATATATATTTGCAGTGATTTCTATTCTGTGCAAAGCGGTAATATATATTGTGTAAAGTGATCAGTGGTCTAGTTCAGTCATTCTATTTCAATGGATTTTGTGTTAATTTAAATCTATTAAATTAAACCATCTCAATAGTTCCAGTTGTAAATATAATGATCTATCTATTATATTATTTCAAAAGATAATAGATGCTTAAATTAACTTTTAAAGTCGCGAAGGAATTTATAATTAATAAATTCAGTTAAGTCCTAGTTTTATAGATGTGTGTTTTAACCACTAATTAAATACATAATTAAATACTCGAGTGTATTATAGGCTTAACGGGAAATTTATCGCGCTTGATTTTTCGGTATGTTACATGTCTTTTTTTCTTTCACACAGAGTGATCGTAACCTGCGGTCCCAGCTAAATAAAGAAAGAAATAAAGAAATCATCCTATAAACTTCCAGTCATATTGAAGAAACATTTCTTTTAAAATATAATCTTGTGGCGGTCCTTGCGACCTAGCTGTCAGAATTAAATGAAATAAAGCCCACCCAAGAACATTTTAAAGAATAATCATCAAATTACCCTTACAAACCTGTAAGATAAACTGGAAGGTAATCATCGCCAGTAGCGATATCATATTTACTGTTTACTGTGAGAGAGTACATATTTTCCTGACTGTGACTGAGCCTAGTTTTTTTCCTCAATTGGATTTAATAAAACTATCATCACGCATTGAAGGAATTTTACCATAGCGGAGGATTAAAAGAGACCACTTCATTTTCACCCCTGTGCCGAACTGTGTTAGTGCCATCCCATAGACTCCTTTTTTATATATATAATAAAAACACGAGAACTCTTAGTCTTCAAGTCTTGCGATAAGTGAGAATATTTGTTACCAACAAACCCTCGCAAACATCTGGGGCGGGACATCGAAGGACTAGACAGTTCATATGTGAAAAGATTACTTGCTGTTTTTATATACTTTTTATGGATCGTCTGAGGCTGCATTCGGTAAGTGTGTGAGAATATGATTGTGGATCCTCACGCGTGTGTATGAATGACAGGAAATTTAATCGTTTTCTTTTGTAAACCTGTTGTTAACTTTCTTGCCTAGTAATATAATTTTTCTGTATTCCCTGCATTGTTCCTTTAAGGGGGAGTTGCTAATTGGTTAACTCTGTTTAAAAACCCCCTCCTTTCTATTTGCTTAGTAAAGGGAAGAACAGCTGGGAAGAACAGGTTTTTTTCTATCACCTATACCTAACGTTGTAACCCCTCTTTCAGAGTAATTAACTTCACTGTTAGGTTAACGTACCTATGTCCCTGATATTATCTATCTCTGGACTGGGTTTATCTTTGTCTAATAAGCGGGAAGGGCCTAGTCGATACCAATCTTCTTCACCCCTCCCAAATTTGTTTTTTGCATTTTGTGTACTTATGATAATTTATGTAATACCTGATATTTGTTAGTGATTGATGTTTAAAGTGAATAAAATCACATAAACTCATTTAGTACGGTGTTGGACATACCCACAGCCCAACTTTTCCCCTATTCGTTTAATATAGTTTGTATCTACATCGTCTGTGTGTGTGAAAAAACACCAAATCGGTGTGCGCGCAGATGCGAGTCTGGAAAACTGGCAAATAATTGTTTGACCAGGAGAGCGGAAGAGAAGATTGAGAGAAGCGATTTGTCGTAAATAAGTCTGTCTTTACTCTCCTCCAGCACGCTGTGAAGCAACTATTTAATATCTACATATTCTATCACTGAGCTTTCCATCATCATTTTCCACTCTAAACCGGACCACTATTTCTACGACTCTTTTCTCTCAAAATAAATTTACGACAATATTTGGCTGGCTCGCCGGGATTATTTTGAGATACATTTGATGCACACATATTTGTGGGCTGGTTCTGGGATCTTGAGCTACATTTGAGGCAATCGTATAGCCGGGTTAAAGATATTTTGAGTCTGATTTAGTCTGGGTCTAACTAGGTAGAGTGTGAATGATTTGTCTTGTGAATTAGGGAAATAAAAAAATAATTACACCCCTAGACAAACGTTCTTTAAGTATTTGGGTTGTCCACACAGCATATTTACAGGTTGTTTTCTCTCCACAGCAGTAGAAAGTACAGATAAACAAAAATATTTGCTATTTTAATTATCCTCTGGCGGAGATAATTCAATTTCTTTCTTTATAAGAGTTGCTGGGATTGCGTGATTGTTTTACAGTCACTAAGGTTTTTGAAGTTAAAAAGAGTTGAGCTTAGCTAAAGACGGATTGTTCTGATTTTTAAAAATTAAGCTAACAACGTCTCATCTCAATAATTGACTCTAGGGACGGAGTTTGTTGTCAGAGATTTAAAATTTAGGGGAACATTTTTTTTTCCTTTTAAATTGTTTTAATTAAAATTTTTCTCTACTGTTAGTAAAAGTAGATTCTTTTCCAGTGTAACTTACCATTTAGTGGCATAGTCGCTTGCGTTTAGAGCCTTAATTGCCAGATAATAGCAGCGATAAGTTCGCACAGTACAGGTAGAAGGTAACTCTAGTAAATTTTTTTTACTTTGGTTTTTTTCGTAGCGGCTTTGAGTTTTCCCCCTCTTGTTCCATCTTACTATTCTCTAGTCTTAGAAGCATCCAGTTCTTTGACAATGGCAGAGAGAATTAGGATAAGATCCCTTTTGAGGCAAGAGGCCAAGGACTCAGGACTAGACACAGAAGCTGCGAATCTGTTTATCAACCAGGAACTTCAAAGGTATGACGCGGAGGAAGAGAGGGCAGAAGCTAGGAAGAAAGAAGCGGACGATCGTCAATTGGAGCAGAAGAAAATTGAGGCAGAGATGGACGCCTGCAGGGAAAGAGAGAAGGAGAGACAACGCGAAGAGAGAGACAAGGAAAGACAGCATGAATTAGCGCTCAAGGCTTTAGAGAGTCGGAGTGCCTCTACTTTAAATAATGGAGAGCCGTCTTCGCCCCAGTCTCAAACAATGGATCTCTCCAGCACTCAGTCTGCCCAATTAACTGCTATGTCATTTCCTTTAGAATCTTTTCCTAGCCCTAACGAAAAAATTGACAGCTACCTAGAAAAATTCGAGAGACTCGCGAATCTTTTTGGGTTAGAGAGTACCCGCTGGGCGCTCAAACTTTCAACGTCACTGAAAGGCAATGCTTATGACGTGTACACAAAGCTGGGACCGAATCAACATGATTATGACCTGTTGAAGAAGGCCTTACTACAGCAGTTTGAGATGACTGCCCGAAAGTTTCTGCAGTTGTTCAGAAACAGCCGAAAAGAGAGCACGGAAACATTTCCCCAGTTCTCTTCACGTCTCACGAGTTATCTGACAAAGTGCATTGAATTATCTGACCTACCTCTTTCATATGAGGGACTCCTCGAACTTGTTCTTGTGGAGCAGATAAAATCCACTTTGTCGAATGAAACTCGTAGATTTTTGGCTGAACAGGGGGCAGTCAAGCTTGAAGACATACTCAATAAAGCCGAACGCTATAGCAATGCAATGGCCGAACTTCCCAGCACTAAACGTAAACCCACCGATGAGCCATCTCGAAAACAGAATCTAGAGCAGGCATCCTATTCTTCCACTTCCTCTCAACATTATAACCAACGAGATAACAATAACCAGAAACCTCCCCAGGAAAAATCGAAATTCTACAAAACCCGATACCCCCCAACAACAATTCTGATCAACCCAACAAGCCTACGTGGCAGCGCGGCCACCAAGGTCAAGGAAAAGGGAAGACCCCTACACCAGGAACGTCTGATCAGGGCAAACAAACCGGTGCAAACCGCATTGGATGTTTGCATACAGCCTCGAAAGGTAGAGTCAATGTCAGTGATTCTCAACCTGAGGGGGACCGACCCTCAACTCGAGAACTTTAATTTTGAACGGTACCTCTACTACTTGTCTTTTTGACACTGGATTAAGTTTTGACTGTATTGTCGCTAGGCACCTAGTCAAACCCGGTCAGGAGACAGAGGAAACCGTCAAACTTAGTGGAGTTTTCAGGAGTGACGCACCCAGGACGCTTCCTATCGCACTGGTAGAAATACACTCTGACTTTGTCAGAGGTGTTATTAAAGCGGCCATAATGGATGATCCGATCTACCCAGTTATCCTGGGATGTAGATATGTGTTCATTGGGAGACCTAAGGAGCCGATTGTGGCAGCGGTAACCACAAGAGGGCAAGCCAAGAAGGAGAGGGAGCCTGCGCCAAACTTGTTGCCAAATGAACTGAAGGAGGCGCAACAAAAGGACCCTACTCTGGCGCCCTGCTTTAAAAAACTGCCCATGGCTAAGGACCCCAGACACAACGGAGACATCTTTTCTAAGGATGGTGTATTGTATCGTAGAACGGGCAACCCGGACACGGGGAATAACCAGCTCCTAGTACCGACGCAGTACAGAAACCAGATCTTAGAAATGGGGCACTCTCTTCCCTTTAGCGGACATATGGGACAAAACGCCACTATTCAGCGAATAAAAAACCACTATTGGTGGCCAGGAATGAACTCTGACATTGTCAGGTATGTGAAATCCTGCGCCCAGTGCCAACGGGTAGCACCCAAGCACTTGACACCCCCAGTACCTATGTGGCAAATGCCAATAGTAGGGACTCCATTTGAACGGGTTGCTGTCGACATTATTGGTCCTCTGGAAAAGACCAAAAGAAGGAACAGGTTCATCCTGACCTTAGTTGACACTTGCACTATGTGGGCCGAAGCTGTACCGCTACCATGCACTAATTCCAAGCATGTCGCAGAAGCCCTTGTGCAAATTTTTACACGGTTGGGATTCCCTCAACAAGTTTTGACGGACAATGGATCCCAATTCCGTAGCCTGTTAATGGAGGAGATCTTTAAGATCTTGAGGGCCAAACATATCCACACAAGTCCCTACCATCCGGCCGGAAATGGGCTCGTGGAACGTTTTAACGGTACCCTCACCATGATGTTACGTAAGCTGGGTCAGGAGAAACCGGAAGACTGGGACCAATATATATCGGCTGCCTTATTCGCCTACCGAGAGGTACCCCAAGCGTCTACGGGTTTTTGCGCCAGCTACACTTTTATTTGGCAGACCTATTAAGGGGCCACTAGAAGCCTTACTTCGGTCCCTGACAGACCAGAAGGCTGACGAGACAGTCGTCTCTGCAAGCAAGTACGTATCTGAGCTTAAGGAAAGGCTAAAGCTAGGATGGGATCTAGCTACTACCAACCTTAAGAAAGCCCGCGCTAAAATTACTAAAAGATACAACAAAGCTGCAAAAGAGAGAGAACTACAACCAGGGGAGAAAGTCCTATTGCTACTTCCAACCGGAAGTAATAAACTTCGCATCGGATGGCAAGGACCGTTTACCGTCCTTAAAAAGATCTCACGTACCAACTACAAGATCTCCATCAAAGGAAAGGAGAAGGTCTTCCACATAAATCTGCTAAAGAAATATTTGGAAAGACCGGTGCCATCCTCCGAGCATCTCCTGGCTGTCGCCATAGCAACGGAAGACGAGGAAGATGATGATGGTTGCATGGAGTATCCACTGCAACCCACAGAATCCTTTAAAGATATCAAGTTCGGCGACAATCTCTCACCAGAACAACAAACAGAAACCAGGGCTCTACTAAAACAGTACAGTGCAGTCTTAACGGATGTACCTGGTCGAACAAATCTCATTGAATTTGATATGAAATTAACAAACAAGACCCCTGTTCAAACCAGAGTTTACCCCATCCCGTACGCTAAAGCTGATGCACTTCGCGGAGAAATAGACAAGCTGCGTCAGGCAGGAATTATCAGTGAGTCTACATCTCCTTACAGCTCGAGTGTAGTGCTGTTGCAGAAGCCCAATAAGGAAGTTCGGCTGTGCATTGATTACAGGTTGCTAAACGCGGTAACGGAATTCCAGCTCGAACCTCTCCAAACTGTTTCTGAGTTGTTCACCAAGCTCAGCAAAGCAAAGATCTTCTCCAAGATTGACCTCAGCAAAGGTTATTATCAAATACCAGTCAAGGAGGAAATTAAACCTTTGTTAGCTTTCAGCACTAGTGAAGGACATTACACATTTAACGTGATGCCGTTCGGTTTGCATAATGCACCAGGAGTGTTCACCAGGATGATGAGGAAGCTTCTACAACCTTTGCAAAGTCCCCATATCCATAATTTCATGGATGACATCTTAATTGCATCAGAAACCTATGAAGAACATATTGCTACGGTTGCTATGCTCCTCAGGAGACTACAGGAAACGGGTCTCACAGCCAGACCTAGCAAATGTCTCATCGGGTTTGAACAGTTAGACTTCCTGGGGCACACTATTTCTCACGGATGCAGTTGGCCTATTAAGAAGAACGTGGAGAAAATAATGGCAGCAAAAAGACCCCGAACGAAGAAAGACGTACGTTCCTTCATATCGCTATGTGCATACTATCAGAAGTACATCCAGAACTTCAACGGACTGACGGCACCTCTGACTGACCTCACAAAGAAAGGTTGTCCTGATAAGGTCATATGGGATCAAAAGTGCGAACACGCGTATAGCACTTTGAAAGGACAGTTGTCTGCATACCCCATTTTGAGGTTGCCTGACCTCAAGAAACCTTTTGTACTGAGAGTCGACGCGTCAGGTCAGGGCATCGGGTCAACACTGCTTCAAGCCGATGACAGTGACCTGAACATGCTATTTCCAGTTGCCTATGGCAGTCGAAAATTAAATAAAGCGGAACGGAACTACAGCGTAGTTGAAAGGGAATGTCTTGCTCTGATTGACGGTATCAGACGCCATCATGAGTTTCTTTATGGTACATCTTTCACGGTGCAAATGAACCACGCTCCGTTAGCATTTCTTGGTGCCAATAAAGAATTTAACGCAAGGATCATGCGTTGGGCGCTTCTTTTAAGCGTTTATTCTTTCAAAGTGGAATATATTCCGGGAAGACAAAATGTCGGGGCTGATTTCCTGAGTAGAAACTGGACTACAGAGGAAGAGGAGGAAGGTGAAGATACCAATCATCCAAAAGTTACCGATCAGGGCAGCTTCATCGTCATAAATCAAACATGAAAACACGTTTTCACGTCTCAAAAGAGGGGACGATTGTGATGGACGAACTCGGCTGACCCTGAACTTTGTTGTAATTCTTGTATAACGGGACTTCTTTCACGTGGATTCATTAGCTATGAAACTGTTCCACACAGAGGGCAGACACGTTTGCTGATTGATATGCGGAAAGTTTACCTATCGTTGATTCTGGTCATCGCATTGATTTAAGGAGAAATTAAATCACGCCCACTAACATCTCTTGAACAATCATAGGCAGTTATTTTAATTAACTTGGCCAGTGGGGGGGGGGGGCGTCGCCAGAATCAAACAGGCACAGCGACCACGATCAAAGAGACGAACTGAGGGATTTTAGGGGAGACTATCGGCGTTATCAAAGACAGTAGTGGTCCCTGATACGAGACGCAGTTGCTTGCCGCTAATTTCGCGTCTCGGTGTCAAAAGCGAAACGGGCAGCAGCGAGCGGATACGAAGACCAGGGGGCGGCTTCTTCTCTTGATTTGGCGGTCAGATCCCCAAAAGTTCGTGAGATCAAATAAGCTGTCAAGTTTATCATGTCACACTCAACTTACATTCCATTTTAGCTAAATAGACCATGAAGACTAGACACGTTATCACTCGCTGGCCAGACCTTTACAGAAGCACTAGCTTTATTGAAATCTTGTTATAGATTTTCCCCTGGATTTTATATATATATATTTGCAGTGATTTCTATTCTGTGCAAAGCGGTAATATATATTGTGTAAAGTGATCAGTGGTCTAGTTCAGTCATTCTATTTCAATGGATTTTGTGTTAATTTAAATCTATTAAATTAAACCATCTCAATAGTTCCAGTTGTAAATATAATGATCTATCTATTATATTATTTCAAAAGATAATAGAAGCTTAAATTAACTTTTAAAGTCGCGAAGGAATTTATAATTAATAAATTCAGTTAAGTCCTAGTTTTATAGATGTGTGTTTTAACCACTAGAATTCGCGCAGTGTTTATTAAATACATAATACTCGAGTGTATTATAGGCTTAACGGGAAATTTATCGCGCTTGATTTTTCGGTATGTTACATGTCTTTTTTCTTTCACACAGAGTGATCGTAACCTGCTGTCCCAGCTAAATAAAGAAAGAAATAAAGAAATCATCCTATAAACTTCCAGTCATATTGAAGAAACATTTCTTTTAAAATATAATCTTGTGGCGGTCCTTGCGACCTAGCTGTCAGAATTAAATGAGATAGAGCCCACCCAAGAACATTTTAAAGAATAATCATCAAATTACCCTTACAAACCTGTAAGATAAACTGGAAGGTAATCATCGCCAGTAGCGATATCATATTTACTGTTTACTGTGAGAGAGTACATATTTTCCTGACTGTGACTGAGCCTAGTTTTTTTCCTCAATTGGATTTAATAAAACTATCATCACGCATTGAAGGAATTTTACCATAGCGGAGGATTAAAAGAGACCACTTCATTTTCACCCCTGTGCAGAACTGTGTTAGTGCCATCCCATAGACTCCTTTTTTATATATATAATAAAAACACGAGAACTCTTAGTCTTCAAGTCTTGCGATAAGTGAGAATATTTGTTACCAACAAACCCTCGCAAACATCTGGGGCGGGACATCGAAGGACTAGACAGTTCATATGTCAAAAGATTACTTGCTGTTTTTATATACTTTTTATGGATCGTCTGAGGCTGCATTCGGTAAGTGTGTGAGTATATGAATGTGGATCCTCACGCGTGTGTATGAATGACAGGAAATTTAATCGTTTTCTTTTGTAAACCTGTTGTTAACTTTCTTGCCTAGTAATATAATTTTTCTGTATTCCCTGCATTGTTCCTTTAAGGGGGAGTTGCTAATTGGTTAACTCTGTTTAAAAACCCCCTCCTTTCCATTTGCTTAGTAAAGGGAAGAACAGCTGGGAAGAACAGGTTTTTTTCTATCACCTATACCTAACGTTGTAACCCCTCTTTCAGAGTAATTAACTTCACTGTTCGGTTAACGTACCTATGTCCCTGATATTATCTATCTCTGGACTGGGTTTATCTTTGTCTAATAAGCGGGAAGGGCCTAGTCGATACCAATCTTCTTCACCCCTCCCAAATTTGTTATTTGCATTTTGTGTACTTATGATAATTTATGTAATACCTGATATTTGTTAGTGATTGATGTTTAAAGTGAATAAAATCACATAAACTCATTTAGTACGGTGTTGGACATACCCACAGCCCAACTTTTCCCCTATTCGTTTAATATAGTTTGTATCTACATCGTCTGTGTGTGTGAAAAACACCAAATCGGTGTGCGCGCAGATGCGAGTCTGGAAAACTGGCAAATAATTGTTTGACCAGGAGAGCGGAAGAGAAGATTGAGAGAAGCGATTTGTCGTAAATAAGTCTGTCTTTACTCTCCTCCAGCACGCTGTGAAGCAACTATTTAATATCTACATATTCTATCACTGAGCTTTCCATCATCATTTTCCACTCTAAACCGGACCACTATTTCTACGACTCTTTTCTCTCAAAATAAATTTACGACAGCCACCTTTGCGAAAAGGGTGCAGGTTATACATTCTATTGGAGCAGAAGAGGAACTGAAGAAAGACGAGAAGCAGGAATTGGATTTGCTATCAAAACAGCAATTGTCGGCAAGTTAGCGGGGCCCTCAAAGGGAATAAATGACCGACTCATGACGGTCAGGATCCCCCTGCTTTACGGAAGAAAACATGCAACCCTCATTAGCGCGTATGCACCAACTATGACAAACCAGGGTGACGTCAAAGATAAGTTTTACGAAGAACTACATGCAGTCATTGCATCAGTTCCTAAAGCAGATAAGCTCATCATTCTTGGTGACTTTAATGCAAGAGTAGGCTCAGATAACATCTCCTGGAATGGCACTATCGGAAGGTACGGCGTGGGTCGCTGTAACAGCAATGGACTTCTTCTAATCTAGACTTGCGCAGAACATGACCTCCTTGTCACCAACACCATTTTTCGACTTCCTACCCGCAACAGGACCTCCTGGATGCACCCTCTCTCAAAGCATTGGCACCTAGTTGACTATGTAATTGTTAGGAAGAAGGACAGGCAAGATGTCCGGGTGACCAAGTCCATGTGTGGTGCCGAATGCTGGACTGATCATCGCCTTATTGTGTCTAAACTTAAAATTCGCATCCAACCAGCCAGGCGCCCCCGGGGAAGAAAACTCAAAAAAGGCTGAATGTCACCAAACTAGAGAAGATAAAAATCAAACAGTCATTTACTGACACTCTAGAAGACCGTCTCAAATCTATCTCGTTAGACGGCTAAAGTGTGGAAACAAATTGGACATCCCTAAGTGAGCAGATCTACAACACTGCTACAGAGGTCCTGTGTCCCGCCATCAAGAAACAAAATGACTGGTTTGATGAGAACTCAGATGATAGAAAGAAGATGTTGGCTGAGAAACACCATCTCCAGAAAGCATATTTAAATGATCCAAAATCTACATCCAAGAAAGACGCTTTCAACAACATGCGTAGAATCGTCCAACATAAACTACGCCTGATGCGGGATTCATGGCTGAGTAATAAAGCAGATGAGCTCCAAGGCTTTGCTGATAGCCATGACTTGAAAATTTTTTACCATGCACTCAAAGCGGTCTATGGGCCAACATCATCAGGATCATTTCCCCTCCTTAATGCAGATGGAAAAACACTAATTACAGACAAGGAAAACATTGTCCAACGCTGGGTCGAATATTTTAATAATATTCTGAACCAGCCATCATCTATTAACGATGAAGTCATCAATCGCCTGCCCCAATTTCCTATAAATGATGCACTAGATGATATACCAACTCTGGGGGAAACTCAAAAAGCGATTCGTTAACTTTCTAGTGGAAAGGCCCCCGGCTCCGATTCAATTCCCGTTGAGGTCTATAAAGATGGTGGTACAGTTCTGATAGAGCAACTTCACATGATTTTCCAGCAAATGTGGCAGAGTGAAAATGTAGCGGGTAAATCGAAAATAATTCTTTCTTTCTTAGAAACTAGTTTTAGACTTCACTTGGTGATAGCATACTAAAAGAGAAAGACGCACTTCTTAGTCTTGTAAATTAAAACTGTGCATAGGGAGACTTGAGTTAAACAAACAAAGTGCCCTCTAGTTTAACTTACAGACTATAAATTCCGAAGCGGGTATGTATTCGCTTTTCCAGTATATAGGAAATTAGCTCAAAAATATAGCTATGAAAAATATTACTATCATGGTGAAAGTCTAAGTGTATTATATAAATGGGTTTCCTTTACCATGTATGTATCATAAATGCTTACAAAAAAATTCATTTATTTTCACCGCTTGTATTTTAAAGCGATGTTATGTTACTCGTACAATGTTTGTATCATTCATAATTTCAATGATCCTTTTACTTTTCAATGTTTGTAACATTAATGTATGAGCATATTATTATGAATGATGGAAGGAATGAACGGTGGAAAGCAAAGAAGGATTCTCTAGCGGACCCTCATGTGACCTTGTCTGATCGGGGCGGGAGCAACTCTTATTATTGTGTATGTACACGGACTGGCCAGCTAATTCATTCACAGCAGACAGGAATGTTTAAGAATGGACTGACCTAATTTAGGAACGAGACGCATGCATGGATACCAACACGCCTACACTGGACACTGCTTAAATTGTTTCTGAAGTAATCTGCGTGTTGCAGCAGAAGAGTAGTTACACATGCATTTTTGTTTTGTCTAACAGATTTATGCAGTGCAAGTCTTGTCTCTTATTGCTAAAAAGAGGTTACCTAGTCCATCCAGTGGCCATAAAGTCCTCGTCCACCAGTCACAATAATCCCTTCAATTACTTCAATTATTTCAAAGATTCTCAACACCAGACATCACCCTTACCAACCATCACCCGTACCATACTCCACCCATTATAACCCTCCATCCCACCTTTGGAAGCAAATTCGTTATCTGTGGATATCTCATCAATTGTGGATACGTTACACCAATCTTGGATTTATAACATCGTGTTCAGATTCTGTGTCCTTTGTGGATACCTTATTCGAACAGTGAAGTTAATTTCAAAGCTTTGGATTACGTTATATTTTTTCCAAGAGAACGTCAGGATATAAGTTGTTTCCAACATTCTCACCAAAAGAACAAAGGAACAAACATTCATTTTCACATGTGGCAGAGTATGATAATTGATTTCATATATCTATTTTCTTTATCTTCATTTTTTTAACCTCTCTTCCCCTACGCCTGTTGGGTTAACTTAAACCTCCTATTACTCAGAATAGATCTGTCTCTCTTTCCCATTTAACACGCACAGTTTATTGCGTTCGTTAATTCCTTTGATGTAGTCTACCAGCAGACTTAATTAGCCACGTTACCTGGAGATTTCTCGGCAACGATCGGAAAATCATTGTAAGAGATTAGTCAGAGATCAGAAGGGGAATTATAATTTTAGTACTAAGAGCAGATAACTTTGGAACTAAGAGGTAGACAACTTTTATTACTTCCCTTGTAAAACTGTTCGCGAGACGAGTAATTAACACGGCGTATTGCAAGATCAAAGACGAGCTTCGCTCGATGACCACGTCTGCAAGTAATAAAGTAATTAAACACGGTCTGGTAAATTACGTATATGCCTGATTTTAGCGAGAACGTGGAGTTCTGGGTTTTCGGCGTTAGTGTGAGTAGATCTTTGATGTAAAGATCCTAACGTAGATCCACCGTGGGTGCAAACATCTGGCAAGAGTCTGTAGTTATAACTTTCCCTTTGATTCCAGATGTATATATACCAGAGTATTCTAACTAAAGTCACTCAGTACTCCTCAGCTTTTTAAGACGTCTAGCGGCGATTTCTAGAAATCCTTTGTATTAAGTGAAGTTTCTTAGTTTATCGTTGGAGAATAGTCGAGAAGTAGTTGTGTGAAGGTAAAAATACCAGACTAGTAGTTTCGAGAAATTAAGTGGTAAATCGTCGATTATATCTCTCTAAGAATTTTGTGCAGAGTGATTTACTAGTTTAAGCGTCATTTTAATTCTCTCAGTTTTTCTGTGTTACAGTGGATACCAGCTATAACTTAAAAATTTAATTCAGTGGCTTCCATTTTACTTTATCCTGACATCTCGACTTGTCTAGTCTCGTGTTTTTTACCAACGATTGAAGATTCCAAGCCTACTGTACACTGTGAACATTAGACCTCTTAATTATTTTACGACCTGGACAAAAATTGAAGTGACATTTATCAGCATCCTACTGTCAGCAGTGAACCAAGCGTTTCCCAACATTTTTTGGATTAATCAGTCTTTGGAGAAACTGGGGCTTGTTTCGCCAAGAACACCAACATTGGATGGTCTGGGTGTATCTTAACAATTGTTCCAGATGTTGTGAAAGGAACCTATTTAGGTAAGAGCGAGACTGAGTTGTGATCACAGGTTGTCAGAGCGAGAGAATGCAGGATAAATAATTCTTTCAGTGAATAACCCATGTACTAACTTTGTATTTTCTTATGCAAGTGTTGCTTATGCTGTTCCTCTTAGAATAGATTAACGTCTATATTCTGTTCTTTACTTTAGATGGAATTTTTAGACCATAGCGTATAAACCTTTGACTCTTTTGGGGGTTAATAACTTTCTCCATAACGGGATCTTGTCTCAACAGAGGGAGGGCGGATTAAACATATGAGTCTAACTCTTTAATTGATTCATTAACTTATGTTTATTTGCATTTGATTTGATATTCACATGATAATGTTGTTGTAAAGTTCTTTATGATAAATAAAATTTACATAAACTTTATTACGAGTGTCGGTCAGCTTGTCCAAAAAGATCCATAATCCATTGATGTAGTTTTCACGTCTGTGCGTCTAACTGTCGTCACTTATGTGTGTGTCTGTGTATGTGAGTGGTGATGTATATATATTAATATACATTCAAGTAGACTGTCTGACTAACTAAGCTCTGTTGTAGAGATAGGCTGAAAGAGAGAAGCTTCTCGATTTCAGGGACAGAATCTAACTAGTTTCCACCATCTAACTCGTGAAAATCTATTTTCTTTACGTTACCTCTCACTGAGCTATCACCTGTTCTAATCTATTTAGAAGGGACCAATCTATGTCTTAATTCCCCTATTAGAAATCTACGACATCACGCAAACAGTTTTTCACATATTTTCCAGCAAAAGCCTATCAGGCCAGCTGGGAACTTTACTAACACAATCCATTCATAATCCTTTTTTTTTTCACTATTTGTGTAATACTTTTTGTCTTCTTTAAAATCATCAAACTGTTGTGAGTTTGGTTTCTCGTAATAATCTTTATTTT
The DNA here is from genome assembly GCA_024509875.1 of Oreohelix idahoensis. Lineage (NCBI taxonomy): Eukaryota > Metazoa > Mollusca > Gastropoda > Stylommatophora > Oreohelicidae > Oreohelix > Oreohelix idahoensis. The sequence continues at coordinate 15,119 of JAMPIV010012024.1, forward strand.
TTTTTGGCTGTATTTTATTGATTTATTTACATTTCTAAAATTGAAATAAATTGAGTTCGTTCAGTTCAGACTACCAAATCCTCAATCTAACTTTACTTCTTTACCCTACTATTTGTGAGCGACACAGTGTGTGCAAAAGAGAAATATTGTCGCCAGAGAAATCAAGAAGAGCTGTGTCTTTGGTTTTCTTAGTGAAGAACTCACTGACTCAGCCTGTCACTTCTGTCTATCTCTCTTGCACATCACTATCACACGTGCGTGTGCACTATTGTCCCTCACCCCTATACAGCTGTCAAGCTTTACCTACTGTTTATTAAATTTTCATGTGACAATCACCCGTGATGGACGAACACCAACAACACACACACACTCACACACACACACACATATATATATATATATATATATATATATATATATATATATATATATATATATATATATATATATATATATATATATATATATATATATATATATATATATATATATGAAAAGTCGATGTGGGTGCATACACATTTGTATTCGCTATTATTATCAAGGTATAAAGTTTGTAGAGCCGGCTCCTGAAGGGAGGCAGTGGGACCTCTTGCCCAGGGCACCGAAACCGTCGCACAGAAAATGTTGTTATTTATGAAGAAGAATATCCCATTAAACCTCTGATGGGTTATAATAGAATAGATAGTATCTCTAATTCCAGATAATGTCCCGTGTATTTCTCCGGGGATGTTTGAAGAGACAAAGAAAGGACTCCTGCACCCTCTGACGCGGTATGTACAACAGGTTTTTCCTGTGGTTTATACTTCCCACATTTTAGTAGGAAATACTCTACATTATTTTCTTCTAGACACTAGAAGCTAAGTAAACAAACAAGAGGAATGAGCGTTAAGACCTACAAGCTAAGAGAGCCAGACGTTAAGACCAGATATTAGGGGCTTACTGCCACAGCAGTGAGAAACACAGAAGAACCTGATGACCTGGAAAACCTCTAGCTTAAATTCAAGTACATCATAAAGACAGGTGCAGAAGCAGCATGTGGTGAAGTCCGACTTGAAGAGACAAAGGACACCTTGGTGGACAGAGGAAGTTAAAGAGAAAATAAGAGAGAAGAAATAGGCATGGACACAAAAGGGTGACAACCAACAATGTGGAAATCATAGAGGCATATCCCTTCTCAGTGTCCCCGGTAAAATCTACTCTAGAATCCCGGAGCAGAGACTCAGACGCCTAGCTGAGCCACAAATGGATGAGGTTCAATGTGGCTTCCGAGCTATCCCATTTTTGTCTGGGATATCATATATTTTAATAACATCTGAACCTCTCGCGACAACGGCAAACCGCAAGTCAGAAGAGTTCAGGACCACGTCAAAGCATGTAAAGAGAGGACTTGTGGAAGTAAGACAATTTGGTTGATAAATCAGAGGCATAGCCAATCCAACCGCCAGAGCTGATAGTCATCAGCAGCTCCAAAACAAAAACCATAAGGATATCCCGAGAGGAAAGAAGGCATCAGATTAAGCTGGGAGAGCAGCTCCTGGAGCACGTCAACCACTTTAAATACATCGGAGTTGTCATAGACCGGAAAGGTGACCATACAACCCACAAAAGTCAGACCCAAACCTCAGCAGAAGAAATGAGGTATCTGAGAAAGGTGGTTCAAGTACCAAGAAGAGACATGGCCTGCAACCAGACGATACGCCAAGGCCTAAAAACCCAACCCTTGCAGACCCAAGTAAAACAGTCCAACTAAGATGGTTTGGCCATGTCTTCAGAATGGGAGAAGATCGGTTGCCACGGCAGGTATAGGAGGCTAAGAGCCATGAATCCAGACCTCCAGGACGACCCAGAGTCCACTGGGAGGACAACATTAGACAATCTCTGAAGGACCGCGGACTAGAATGGAACCAGGCCAGAAGGAAGACAGTCGATAAGATAGTATGGCGCTCTCTCTTCTAAACCTCTACACCTCGCGGTAGAAGAGGAACGACTGAGTACGTAAGGAACCCCACTGTGGAACATGTCTTGAGACAAGTACTATAGCACATTATCTGTTAACATGCAAGGAATATGAACAGTACAGAAACCCCTCACTTGAAAGGACAGAACTCATCATCACCATCACTAGAAACTGTAATAAAAGTTGGCCTACCCACAGAGCTACACAACATAGTAACAATTGTATATTACCGACACAAAAAGAAAGATATAACTACAAGAGCACGTGAGAATGAATAAGGATGTAGAAAAATACATAAACTCCATATTAACCACACATGATCAAGACGATAATGAATTTAAATTATCAAACATAAAAAGAACCAGCACATGAAATACATGAAATAGTTTCAATTGCGATATATCTCATCTCATAATCGGAACCTCTTCTACCCCGTGAAATGAGGTGTAGAGTTGACCCATGGAGCACAAAGCCCCTGGGCAAAACGTGTAATCGAGGTGACTGGCAAACAGGTGATTAGCCCATTATCAATTGCGATATATATGAAGGAAAAATACAATAAATTACAGAACAAACCCCTGAAAACGCAACAGGGTAAGGGAGATAGACCTACTTACAAATATTGAAGGGAAGCACAAACACTCGAAACACTGCAGAGGTTGTGAAATACCACACCTAACGCCAGAGAATTTGCAATCTGGAAAAACAACAAATGTAATATACTATATAGAAAAAAGAAACACCATACTGTACAAGGTATATCCAAAATTTAACCCATATGAGGTTGTACCGGGTATCCCATTTTAATAAGTACGAGGGACGGTCAAAAAGTAATGCCTCGTAATTTTTAATTTCATTCAATAGGCAAGAAAACAGATAAAATTCACATTGAAATGTAGCCCCAAGTCTGAACTTCAAAAATTTATTTCTCAATGTAGTCTCCGTTATTGTTACAGTTTTTGTCCATCTTCTCACAAGTGCATGTATCCCCGCACGGTAAAAATTTGTGTCCTTTTTCCTAAACCACTGGCGTACGGCGCGTTTAAGGGTCTCGGTGTCCTCAAAGTGATGTCCGCGAAGATCTTCTTTCAGTGGTCCAAACAGATGCAAGTCAGAAGGTGCAAGATCGGGACTGTAAGGGGGATGTGGTAATAATGTCCAGCCAAATTCTGCAATCGCATCATTGGTGCGTTTAGCGGTGTGTGGCGTGGCATTATCGTGCAACAGTAGTGCAGTTCTCTGATCTTTTAATGGGTAAAGTCGCCGAAGACGACCTCTAAGCTTCTTCAAAGTTTCAATCAATGAAACGGTCTGCATTCACCGTGTTTCCCTGTTCCAAAAAGTCGAGAAGAATCACACCCTTCTCATCCCAAAACAAGGAGGCCATAACTTTCCCTACAGATGGTGAACTTTTGAACTTCTTTCTTGTCGGCGATGTTGTGTGATGCCATTCCATTGACTGCATCTTGGATTCTGGTTCCAAAAAAATGAACCCAAGTCTCATCAGCTGTAACAATATTCGATAAAAACTCTTCTCCTTCAGTTTCGTAACGGTGCAGGAGGTTGATGGCTATGGTTTTCCTTGTTTCTTTATGTCTGTCTGTCAACATTCTGGGTACCCACCGTGTACAAACTTTTGAATAACCCAGGTCTTTAATGATGTTCTGGACACTGCCTATACTAATGGACAATATGGAAGAAAGTTTATCCAGTGTTACCCGACGGTCACCACGAATGATGCCATCAACGCGATGAATGTTGTGTGGAGTCACTGCGGTAGACGGACGGCCAGTCCGCTTTGCGTCAGCCATTGAGGATTGACCTACTTGAGCGTCGTCATAACGATGTACCCAACGTCGGACAGTGCTAACATCCACTGTTGAATCTCCATAAACATTCTTCAAACGTTCGTGGATGCGAATTGGGGTCTCGCCTTCAGCATTGAGGAATTCTATTGTAATGTTATGATGTATGTATATAAGCATTACCTCGTCATCTACACAAGCACACACATGTTTCAGAAGGCACTCAGTAAAAGCATGTTCAGTTTGTAGCCATGTTTATTTACAGAACATCGTACATGTCAAGATTCGCATATTATTACAATGTGTGGTTCGTATTATTAATGTATTATATTACATCCCCACTTTTTTGAAAAAAAAATGTGTGCAAACATTTCCAACGAAATGTTTCATGTGAGAAAGGATAAGTATGTGTAATGCTCAGTGTGAGTATATATATGTCACTGTCTGTATCGGCTGGGAGGTGTCACTGTACGGCCAGAACGAGTGGTGTAAAGTGCTGGTGGTTCTGCGGAAGTCCCTGGTTTAGCTTGAGTTGGTTGTGATTTCGGCCTTGGCGCTTGTTGGTTTTGTGGGGTACCAAGGTCTGGAGTTACTGCATTGCCTGTTGTAAGCGTGGGAATTCTCTTCTCTGTTGTATTCTGTGGGATTTCTCTAATGTCCACTCTGTTTCGCCTCAGGAGGTTGTTGCTGCTGTCTGGTCTTAAGGTATAGCTCCTGGGTTCAGGGTTTCTGGAAATGATTGTTGCTTTTGACCATGTGTCATTGTCGTGGTTGTAGGTAGTCACATGCTGACCAGGATGTAATGGTGGTAGGTCTTTAGCACATTTGTCATAGTTGGATTTCTGAACTTGCTGACGATGCTGAAGTTGATCATATGTGCTGTCTCTATGTTGTGGACGGAAGTGGACCTTAGATGGTAGAAGGTCTTTAATTCTTCTATCAAACATAAGTTCTGCTGGACTGTCGATCTTACTGTCTACCGGTGTTGTTCTCCATCTCAAGAGTGCTAGGTGTACATCCTCTGTTCTTGTTTTCTTCATGATTGACTTGATAGTTTGTATCTGTCTCTCAATGAAACCATTAGATTTAGGGTATCTAGGTGATGATGTTGTGTGTTTGATCTTCCAGTCCTTAGTGAAGTTTCTGTATGCTTGACCTGAGAAATGTGGACCGTTGTCTGATCTAATTTCATCTGGGATGCCAAACATGCTGCAATACTTCTTTGTAATGTCTGCAATAACAGCTGATGGTGAGGGTTGTGGAAGTTTCTCAATGATGGGAAATTTGCTGTAGTAATCAGCAATAATAAGATAGTCATTATTGTCGATTGAGAAAATATCAGTTCCTATAATGCTCCAAGGGCTCAATGGTATGTCTGATGGTATGAGAGGTTCTCTGCACTGCCTATTTGCATGTTCTTGGCAAATTGAACAGTTTTTACATAGTGTTTCTATGTCCTTGTTTATCTGTGGCCAGTAAACATCTTTCTTTGCTCTCAGTTGTGTCTTCACAATACCAAGGTGACTATTATGGAGCTGTTTAAGGATGATATCGCGTTGTGTTTCTGGTACAACAATGCGATCTCCTTTAAGGATCAGACCATCTTCGATGCTTAACTCGTCCCTCATCGAGTAGTATGGACGGATGTGTGTTGGAACTTCCCTGATAGAGCTTGGCCATCCATGGTATATCAGTTCTTTGAGAGAGTTAAGGATAGGATCTCTCATTGTGTCTTCTCTGATGTGTTCAAGCCGATTATCGCTAAACTTGACAAAATCAACTTTGATGTTTGGGGTAAGATCTGCTGTCTAGTTGGGGTTTGGTAGTCTGCTGAGAGCATCTGCAAGACCTATATCCTCTCCTGGGATATACTGAATATTAAAATCATAACCTTGTGTTTCCAATAACAGAGCTTGTAGTCGTGGTGGTGCTGAAGCTATTGGTTTTTTATGAATCATCTCAAGTGGCTTGTGATCTGAGAGAATTGTAAATGGGCGGTTGAAAAGAAATGTGTGGAAGCGTTTGATTCCAAAACGTACAGCTAGCATTTCTCTTTCAATGTTTGCAAGTTTCTTTTCGCCAGAACTTAATGATTTGCTTGCGTAAGCTACAGGACGAAGTTCTTTGGCATAGTGTCCTTCGGGATTTTTGTCTGGTTGTAAAAGTGCTGCTCCTAGGCCTTTCAGACTGGAATCAACCATGAGAAAAGTGGGTGCTTGCATGTCATAGTATTTCAAGCATGCATCAGATGATATGAGGGTCTTCAAGTGGTTGAATATGTGTTGGTAGTCTTCTGACCATTCATACGGAGTTTCATTCTGTAGTAGAGATCGCAAAGGTTCTGCAGCAGCTGACAAATTTGGTATGAATTGTGCTAGGAAATTGACAGCACCTAAGAATTGTTGCAGTTCCTTCTTTGTAGCTGGTGTTGGCATGTCATGAATATCTTCAACCTTTTTAGGGTCTGGTTTTACACCATTCTGGGTGTACAGCAATCCAAAAAAATTGTATCTCCGTTGCCTTAATTGTACACTTTTTGCTGTTGAATGTTAGCCCATTGGCCTGTGCTACATGCATCAAGTTAATCAAGTTACGGTCGTGTTCTTGTTCTGACCTGCCGCAGACTACAATGTCATCCGCAATAGCCACTGTCCCAGAACATTGCTCAACAATGTTGTCAATCTTCTGTTGAAAGATGTCATGTGATACATTCAAACCAAATGGGAGTCTCTTGAAACAATATCTGCCGAATGGTGTTCGAAAAGTTGTAAGGAGTTGACTTTCCTCTGCTATCTCAACATCCAGTATCCGTGTACAGCATCTAGTTTAGAAAAATATTTGGCATTGTGGAATCTGTGAGTTATCTCTTCCACTGTATGCATTTTGTGTGGACAGCGCTTTAGACTGTTGTTTAAGTGTTTTGGGTCAAGGCAAACCCGAAGAGAACCATCCTGCTTCAGAACGGTTGTGATACTACTACACCAATCAGAATGCTCTTCAACCTTTCTAATAACATCATTCTGCACCATCTTTTCTAGTTCTGTGGCAAGTTTCTGTTTAACATGTATAGGATACTTTCTAGGTGGGTCTATCTTTGGCTCAGCGTTGTCTTTTAAAAAGAATCTTGCCTTTCCTGGAAGTTTGCCTATTCTGTCGAACTGTTCTGGGAATCGCTGTTTAAGGTCATCTACTCCAGTGACGTGTAGAGTAAGATGTTCTTTTTTGTCAGCTTTAATGTTGTTAATAGTTACCACACTCAGCTTTTCGCACATTGGTAAACCCAAAATTGCAGGTCCTTCAACATCTACCAAGTAAAATGTTGACGATGTCCATTCAGAGTCTCTGTATAAACATTCAAGTGTTACCGCTCCGAAACAGTCTATACTTGTTCCATTGTAAGCTCTTAGCTTTGTCCTGCCACTCCTACTTTTTACATCCCTTGTGGGAAATCCTTGCTCATCCACCTTGTCAGGCATGATCTGTCTGAATATTCTTAAGGGTAGAGTGTTACCTTGGGCACCTGTGTCTATCTTGAACCGAATATATCTTTATTTGTGCCTTTTAATTCCTGGTATTCGGAATTGTACCTTGCAGAAAGCCTGCGTTCTCTTTGGTTCATTACTGAAAGTTAGTATCTTCACAGTATCAAATGTGGAAGGATCACTTTCTTCACTGGAGTCAAGGTCCTCAGTCATCATAAAGTGTGTTTGTTTTGATGACTCTCTGCTGTGAAGGTTGTGTTGAGCACTGTCTTGTTTCCTCTTGAAACATAATTTTATCCAGTGGCCCCTCTTTCTGCAGTAATGACATGTAGAGTCTTTAGCTGGACAGTGGTTTTGTATGTGGTTTAGGCCACAACATTTACACATAGCACCTCTGCTTGTGTTGTGTTTTTCTTGTTGCTTCGAACCGGTTGCTTTGTTTTGTTTGGGTTTATAGCTTTTCACTGCATCCACCTGGGCTGCTAATGTACCTTGCTGAATTTGTTTAATGTTTAGTGCTTGTGCCTCGTGTTTCCTGCCTTCATCCAGAAGTTGTTGTAAAGTTAGTGTATCACTCTGGCTCAGTATCCATTTCTGGAACTCTGGCATTGGTGTGCTGAGAAGGATCTGTTCGATAATTCGCTCTTTTTCTTCTTCTTTGTTAAATTTGCATACACTTGTTTTCTCCTTGATGCGAGTGAAAAAATCATCTAGACTTTCACCAGGTTTCTGTCGCAGGTGGTGAAGTTCTAATCTTGCCGCTCTAAAGTTCGTGTGCTTTATTATCAGACGTTTTTCAAATTCGTCCAATATGGCTGCGGGGTCTGTCGCCGACTCCACAGGCATGGCGGTAGCAAAACTGTTGTAAATTTTTAAACCTTCATCGTCCAATGCTTCTAGGATATATGGAGTTAGGGTTTGTCCTTCCAGACCAGTGGTCTTGGAATATAGATCTATGCGTTGGCGCCATAACAAGAAAGCTTCACTCTTATCATCTTGACCGGCGAATCTCATTTGCGGTGCGTTGCGATATTGTTTCGCTGCCATGGCTGACCTCGATGACGAAAATTAGCCGAATACTGTACTCACGTGTTATCGTGTAGCTGTTTTGCGTCAGTCCGGTATCGACCGCTGCCACCATGTAATGTTATGATGTATGTATATAAGCATTACCTCGTCATCTACACAAGCACACACATGTTTCAGAAGGCACTCAGTAAAAGCATGTTCAGTTTGTAGCCATGTTTATTTACAGAACATCGTACATGTCAAGATTCGCATATTATTACAATGTGTGGTTCGTATTATTAATGTATTATATTACATCTATGACATAACGTTGTTTTAACCGAATGTCTTTGGCAGCCATTTTTAAACTGTTACAGTGGTGCAACCTGTTACTGAAACAGGTTGGTAATGCTATACAGTGCAGAAGAGTGTTTGAGGAATCCTGCTAAATTTACAAATTGTACACCGATACAGTATTTACATACATAAAAAATAGGAGGCATTACTTTTTGACCGTCCCTCGTAAATAAAGAGGGTCACTCGCGGCCTGTTAACAGGAAATAAATAATACATATAAAGGTATGTAACGTATGTTTCAGACACTCGTGCGAAATAAAGAAGTAAAAAAAAAACTAGACAACAGACAAACAACCGAAGTGATAGGCTTACCGGAGATTTGAGCCCAGGATCACGCGAACGATCAAATTGCCTCACTACTGGAGAAAATCGTGACTATCCCAGTATTGAGGTCTTTGCCTTGTGTAATCTGGCCCATTCATTCATAACCCTCCACTCCCAAAGGAGCATAGGCCTTCAACAAACACATGCCAAGTCCTTCTGACACGTGCCATCATCTCAAGTTCTTTCCACGTTCTCCTCATCATTTTCACCTCTGTTTCCAGCTCTCTTCTCCATGTGCTTCTTGGTCTGCCTCTGCCTCTCTTGCCCTGGGGGTTCCAGAACAAGGACGGCCTTGTAATGCTATCAACAGGTTTCCTCAGCGTGTGGACTATCCATCGCCATCGTCTTCTTCTCATCTCTTGTTCCACTGGCACTTGTCTAGTTCTTGTCCTCAGTTCTACGTTGGTAACCTTGTCATACCATTTTAATCCCTCTATTCTAAGCAAGCACCCATTTATGAAAGTCTGTAGCTTTTTGGTTGTTGTCTTTGTTGTTCTCCATGTCTCAGAGCCATACAATAGGACTGACTTCACATCTGAGTTGAAGATTCTTATTTTCGTGTTGGATCCGATTTCTCATGAACTCCATATATTTCCCAAAGCAATGGAAGCCCCTCTTGCTTTTTGTATTCTTAGTTTGATATCACTGTCTGCCCCTCCAACTTTGTCTATATTGCTGCCAAGATATGTGTACGATTCTACATCTTGTATTGGTGTTTCTTCAAGTTCAACCCTGTTATCATTACCTGTATTTATTCTCATTATCTTTGTCTTTTCCCTGTGTATTTTCAGACCCAATTGCTGTGACCTCTCATCGAGTGTTTTCAATTTGTCCTGCATCTGAATACGGTTATGGGACAGAAGAGCCAAGTCATCAACAAAATCCAGATCATCCAACTGCTTAGTCAAAGTCCACTGGATTCCATTTCTGTTGTGTGTTGTCGATGATCTCATAACCCAGTCTATTTCTATGTCACGTGGGTTTTGATCATTAAATTGCCTACATCTTCTTCCTATTCTCTCACCCGCATCCTTTTATTTTATTATCTTTCCGTACTTGTTTTTCCTGTATTTTTTCGCATCACTCGTTGCGAAAAATATATTTCTTTCCCATCATCGTTTTTCTTTCTCATACTGACTAGTAACCTTATTGCATCAGATGTCAGTCGCGCAGGTAGACGTGAATGTGCGAAAAATTCGTTTCGCTGGACATAGAGCAGACTTTTTGTCTACATTTGCACCTGTCACGCGGGGGTTTTCCGGGCTGAACGCTTAAGCAGGAGCGAATATTTACACCTTATACTCGCAGTTTCAGACATCTGTCTGGAAATCCCAGCTGACACGGCTCACTGTTGGCCCGGTCAGTGTGAGGTGCGAAGTAGTATAAGTGTTAGTTCAGAGTTTCGTCGAAATAGCTCCGGCGAAGTGTGAAAATCGCCCATGCACTGCAGACGGTTGTCTGAGATTTGAAGCTGACACGCGTACATCTCGGTCAGTAGGTGGCAGTTACGACACGCGTTAAGCTGACGTAAATGTTGGGAGTAGGGGAGATAATTTCGCTGGGCGAAATAAGTTGGGGCCCTTTGTCTGATTTTAAGATATTGGCCCGAGTTTGAAACTTTATTTTCATTCTCACTCAGTAACTTCGCAGTAAAGTCAGAACTAGCCTTCGTTCGATTTCTAAATAATCTCTGTTAATAGAGATGGCCTTTAGTTTGGTCGAAGTGGTTTAAGTTTTAGTACTTCTGTGTTTGAGGTAAAATATTATATAGTAGTCTCTAGAATTTTGTGAGGTGTTTAAAGTGTTAATCGCTCATTTCATTCTAACTAGTTTCTTGTGAACAGAGTGCATAATTTATAAGTCTGTATGATTTTCTAGTGACGCATACTGTGGAAAGCAGAATAAATAATATTTCAAAGCTTTACAAACAGGTAGCTATAATGAATTAAATTTAACTGCTAACTACTCAGTCGAGTATATTTTTCTAAAACTAACTTATAAACGCTAGATGCGACATCAGTGAATATTGACGGAATACGCACCATATTCCTAATTCCTGACGATCGATTTTATATAACTTACTTCATAGGAAAGTTTAAATAATAAGTCAAGCTGTAGGCTTGCTGTTTCAAATGTAAGTTATATTGAGTACATAATATGTAAATGATTTATATGTGTTTTTCCTTTTATACAGTGAAATACTGGGGTGACCCGAACTTTACCAGCATTTAATAAGAGTTCATACTTGTGAAGAAATAGACAGTCCTTATTTTGAACCACGTGGGTTTCTCAAGTAACACTGATCTGAGAGTGCATATGCAAACAGAGTTAGACAGAAATACTATATCCCACTAACGGGTTTTCAAAGACTGTAATGATCAATACTGGGCCTGTGAACCAGATCTTAATTTCTTCCATAAACTCTACGTAAATTTTCTGCCTGGCGGCGAGAATAATTACAATCAATAACATTAACGTTCCGACATTGTTGACAAGTGAGTGGGGAACTAAGATTTTCTGTTTGAGAGAAGTTGTCCACCGGTAATCTTTCTAATTAAGGGAAACTTCGTGTTCTGACATTTTGTGCTCGTTTAAGCCTAATTCTTACCTCGTGAGTCAAGTGACATTAACTTTAGTCTGAAATAACTATCGCCTGAAGCAGACGCTCCCCAGATCCATTTTGATGAAACCAACAAACAAATCTGCAGAGCTGGGATCTGTTTCATTAAACGACAGTAACAGATAAAAAGTGTGAGTGTCCAAAATTTGCGCCAGCCGGCGAAACCACAACACGATTGTAAGTATATCAGGGCCCTGATGAAAGAACCGAGTGAAAGTGACGGAAGGATGTTCGTTGTATAATACACTCACTTGTTATATTTGTTTTTTTTTTCCTTAGACGAGATCTGCTGCTTAAGTAACGTGTTCCTTTAGAATAGATACTGCTGTCAAAGTCAGTCTATACCTTCAAAGGGGAACAATATTAGACCCTAACCACATGCATCTATAACTCTTTGGGCCATCATCTATCATCCTAACGGGGCTGTGGGCTAAACCTAGAGTTAAGATCATAACGGGGCTATCATCCTTGTAGCATTTTCCTTGAATTTTATGGCTATTTGTATATGTTTTTCCTTGATGTAATTTTTGGTGTTGTGAGAAGATTTTTTTTAGATGATAATAATAAAATCTCTCTTGAACTAAATCAGTGCGTTGGTCAGCTCGTTCAAATAATATATATATTCATGGTTATAGATTTCCCACGTCTGTGTGTTTAACTGTCGTCACGTGTATGTGCGTGCCCGTGAGTAGATAGAGATTTATGTAATATATATCTGTGGTTTAGACTGTCTGACACTTTAAAAGCGGTCGTAGAAGATAGGTGAGAGAGAGAAGATTATCTCGATTCTCAAAGACAGCCTCTATATCACATTCTATCATCTCACGTGTGGAAATTCTATTGCTTTTCACCAGCTCACACTGTGACTATCACTCATTCCAACCTATTCAGAAGGGACCAAACCCAAGTCTTAATTCTCCTATCTAAAATCTACGACATTCTAGTAAGAAAAGAAATGGAGACAAGAGGCATCCCTGTCACACTCCTGTTCTTATCCCAAACGGTTCTGTAAGCTGTCCTTCGTGAAGAACTCTGCATGTCATGTCTTCATATGTTTTCTTTATTAAATTAATGATCTTCAGGGGAACTCCATAATGCCTCATCAATTTCGAAAGTGATTCTCTGTCTACACTGTCAAATGCCTTTTCGTAGTCCACAAATACGATGTATAGTGGTGAATTCCATTCCAGACTTTGTAAAACTATTATTCTCAAAGTGGCTATCTGGTCTGTACAGGATCTGTTTTGTTGAAAACCTGCTTGTTCATCTCTCAGTTTCTTGTCTATGGACTCTTTTAATCTCTCAAGGATAATCCTATTTAATAATTTTCCTGTCACTGATAGTAACATTATTCCTCTATAATGTGTGCACTCTTGTAAATTTCCGTTCTTAGGCAACTTAACCAGATATCCTTCCTTCCATTCTGCTGGTATCTCTTCCTTTTCCCAGACTTTACCAAGTAATTTATATAACATCTCTGTAGCCGTGTCGATATCTGCTTTGATGGCCTCTGCTGGAATGCCCTCAGGTTCAGACGCTGTTCCATCTCTTAGAAGCTTTATGGCTTTCTTTATTTCTTCCTTTGTTGGTCTTTCACCGTAAATTTGTAGCTCTTCTTCTGCTGGCTGGATGTCCGGGGGTTTTGTGGAGCTGGTCTATTGAGAAGGTCCTCAAAATATTCTGTCCACCTCTTCATTTGCTCTTGTATGTTGCTGAGCAGTTTTCCATTCTTGTCTTTTATGAGGCAACTTGTTTGCTTATATTTCCCTGTCAGCTTCTTTGTGCTGTTATCTCGTTCTCTCATATTTCCTTTGGCTGCAGCATCTTCTGTCTCTCTTGCCAACTCCTCAATATACTTCCTCTTGTCTCTTTTGATACCTCTTTTTACTTCTTTGTTTGCTTCTGTGTACACTTCTTGAGCCTTGGCTTTGGAACTTCTGGTTTTGCTTGTGTTTAAATCTGCTTTCTTGTTTTTTTCTGTCTTTTATCTTATTGATGGTTTCTGTTATTATCCATGCTTTTTGTTGTCGTTCCCTTTTCCCATTATTTCTTCACATGTCTCATTCCATACAGTTTTGATTTGCTGCCAATGGTCTTCTGTATTCTCTACATCTTCCAGCTGTTGGAGCACTTGGAATTTGTTGGATATTGTGACCGCAAATTTGTCTCTTGTTTCTTGATTTCTTAGATGTCCTACATTAAATTGTTGTCTATAATTTTGTATTGTTGCATATCTCTTGAGTTTCATTTTTACTTTGGCTATCAGAAGGTGGTGATCTGAAGCCACATCTGCTCCTTTATATATCTTTACATCCTGCAATGATGATCTAAACCTCTTGTTTAAGCATATATGATCAATCTGATTTTCTGTTCTATGGTCTGGTGATATCCATGTTGCCTTGTGTATTCTCTTATGTGGAAACATGCTTCCTCCTATAGCCGTTGATTTGAAGCACAGAAGTTTGAGAATAGTTCCCCATTTTCATTCATTATTCCTAGCCCCTGTTTTCCCATGACTTCTTCAAAGCCGGTGTTGACTGTACCTATCTTTGCATTCATGTCACCCAACAAAATTGTGATGTCTCTTCTTTTTACTTTTTCCATACTTTCCTGTAGTCTAGTATAAAATGCTTCTTTCACAGACTCTTCTTTGTCATTAGTTGGTGCATAACATTGGATGACATTTACATTTATTTTCTTTTTAGTTGTTTTAAAAGTAGCTGTTATTATTCTGGGTCCAACGGCTTCCCATTCAATGAGTGCTTTCTGTGCTTCTTTGGATAACATAAGAGCTAACCCTTCACTGTGGTGTGAACTTTCGTCTTCATGTCCCGAGGACAGCACCTATTCACCTGTGATGAGTTTCTTCTTGTCTACCCCCTTCCACTTTGTTTCACACATTCCCAGAACCTCGATTTTATATTCCCTCATTTCTGCTACTACTTGTGCCACTTTCCCTTGTTCGTTTAATGTCCGAACATTCCAGGTGCCAAATCTGGAAGTTCTCCTAGAAGAAAGAAGGTTACTCAGTAACACAGACTCCTTTCGGCTTTCTCTGTGTTGCATCATACGCCTCCCTGCGAGAGGACCTTCCCCTGTCTTGGATGGCTGTGTTTTATTTTCCTTAATTGACTTGTCCGTGTTTGTTGAAGTTTTTTGTGGATTAAATTTTTTACAGGATGGGGTAACCAGCCCCATGCCCAACCCTCCTTAGTCGCTTTCTACGACATGCATGGCAGGGAACAGTGTTACTATTCTTTGCTCCCCTTTCGGACCCCGGTAACACACGGGGCCCTTACTGTTAACTAAATACGCTGCAGAAGTTGTGACTTGTCACCAACTATTTCATTGTCTACATATTTTTAACCTCTTCATATATTCCTCTCGTCTCTAGAAGTAAAACCATTTTTCTTTAGAATTCCCTCATTCGTTTAATGAACATTTATAACACATAAGGAAGGAAAACCCGAGGCCTGTAAACAGTAGATAAATATTAGACAAACATAAAGGTATGTTTTCAGGCACTCGTAAGAAATAAAGAAGTAGAACACTAGACAACAGAAAAACAACAGACGTGAGTGGCTTACTGTCGCATAGAGATTTATGATCAATACATTTTCTATATTCTTTTCTTTTCTACCCGTGTCCTCTACTTTATTATCGCTCGTTTATCCTTTTCCTGTTTTTCGCATTCGTTCGTTTGCAACTAATATTATTTTCCCATTCTGACTTTACCGTTTCTTTTCGCATACTTAGAAACGCATTTTATAGCATCATGTGTCAGTCCCCGGGATGTGAGCGTATAGTGTGATATTTCGTCTAGTCAGACATGATGGCAGACATATCGTCTACACTTTCTCCTGACACAGCGTTTCTTCGGCTGAGTTCTCGGCATAAGGTGTGAACGGCGCCCTCACGCATTGCTCAGGAAGGAGAAATAGTTAGACGGAGGTGTCTAAGACGCGTTTTGGCAGTTATGGCAGCGTCTTAGTTAAGTGTTAAGAGAGGAGAGGGGGAGACGGGGGTTTGCGAAATAACGTGGGATCCTTTGTCTGTTTAAGATATATCTATCTACCCGAGAGAGTTTTAGACTAGTCATTCATACTCCTAAATCTGCAGTAGACAGATCACTCGTGCTAGAAAATATCTTGTACATTGCAAAGTTCTGAGTTTCTTGGCAACATTTTGCCGAGTTCTAGACTACCATTATATTGAAGGATTCTAGTTCGTGGTATTAATCTGTAGTTCTGTGTGGAGGTAAATATATATATATATATATCTAGTAGAATTGTGTGTTTTAGTGATAAATCGCTTATTTCATTTTACTAGTTAGATTTCTGTGCAGAAGAAATTAATCTATAAGTCTGTTATATTCTCAAGTTGACGTGTTTCAGTGGAAAGCAGAATAGATTATAATTTCTAGCTTAAACTCATGCAGCTATAAATAAATTTAATTTAACTGCTAAATACTCAGTCGAGAATATTTTTAAAACTAACTTAAAACTGCACTGATTCATCATTGAGTATTGACGAAATACGTATGTATTTCTAATTCATGATGATTGATTTTATGAATTATACCTTATTTCACGGGAGTTTTAAACGATAAGTCAAGCTCTCCGCTTGCAGTTTATAATGTAAGTTATAACCGAGGAATAGTATGTATAGTATTTTATACGTTGTTTTCTCTTTATTCAGTGAAACTGGGCTGGCCCAACTTTGCCAGCTATTTAGTACAACTGAGGGAGCCGCGCTAGCGTAGTGGTTACAACACCGCTCTGGCGACCGGGTGATTCAAGATCAAACCCGGGCGACGGCATTTGAAGAATTTTCGTCGACCGGGATTTGGACTGGATTAACTCGAGACCTGGCGAGGACATTTGAAGAAGTATCGTCGACCAGGAATTGGCGGCTCCTGAGCCGACCCAGCTCTAATGGGTACCTCCGAAATCGGCGAGTATCTGCCTGAATGGCGAGGGACACCTGTCTCTGTACAAGAAAAAAAGGGATACTCACGTAAAAATACATGTCAGGCTAGAAATTAATAATAACCTGAGATTTCGCCTCGAGTATTAGCGGGCGTACGAAAAAAAAAAAGTACAACTGAGAGAAGAAACATTTTTTTTAACCACGTGGTTCTACAAGTTAACACCTGTCTGGCAGTGCTTTTGCCTCCAGAAATAGACAAAGTAAAAATCTCACAAACGGTTCTAAAGACTAAATGCCTACACTGAGCCTATTGCGCCAGATTATGTTTCTTCACAAACTCTCATGTACATGCAGCCCTGTGGCGAGGAAAATTACAAACATTAACATTCCGACATTCTAAATACTTGTGGTGCGAACAATAATTATCTATTGAGAGAGAATTCACCAACCGGTCATCTTCATAAATAAGGGAAACCTCGTGATTCTGACACTGTGTGCCCGCTTAAATCTAATTCTTACCTGAACTGAGTAAAGTGACAATGACTAAATCTGAACAAAATATCGCATGAAGAGGACGCTCCCCGGACCCACAGGATGAAACCAAGATCTGTAGAGCTGGATATCCGCTTCATCAAACGAAAGCAGATTTATGTTGAGAGTGTCATAAAATGCGCCAGACGGCGAACACCATCCAGACATTAGGTAAGAAAGTGAGACAGGGATCCCTGCTGAAAGAACAGAGTGAAAGTAGACTGAATGATTCTTTTATGATAAGATTTGTACACCCACTTTGTAATTTCATTTTTTTCAAATTGTCGCTAATGCAGGTTCTTCCTCTCTTAGGATAGAGTAGGGTATCAATTCTGCCCATATATGACCCACTATTTATTTTCTTGCAATACATAGACACTTTTTTATATTCTGTCTTTTTTTTAATTCGTAACGCCCATAGACCCTCTCTTGGGCCATAGTAACCATAACTCTTGATAACTGCTCAAAATTTACTCAATGAATTCCCTTTCACAAATGGCGACCTCCATTGTTTGAAATTCGCAGCGTGAATCAGCTCTGTTTCTCTAGCGAGTAAAGCCATTTCACGGTAAGTTCCTACGTTTTATTCCACATAGTTAACTTTATTTTATGTTTAGAAATGTAGTGAAACGTAAATTGAATGCACTGATGTAAATGAAAAGTCGCATTATAAATCTAAAATGTGATGACCCACATGTGGTCCAATGGGCTTTGGGCCTACGTATAACACTGTCATGTAAAACAAACTTTCCTTAGTTCCGTGAGAAATGCTAATCATACAGGAGTGTTGGCTTCTGCCATCTGTAGAAATAGTAATTCTAGCATGTAAGGCACAATATGGTAGTTGGTTGGCTTTATTTTGATCATTTATTTGGTTAACCCATTTAATTTTGACTTTTTATTGGCCTATAGGCCCCTACAGTTTATATAATATCATCACTATCATCATTTTCCTTGTCACTATTTATGGAGCATGGAGCCACCACTACAGCTGATCCCCTACCAGGAAGCCTGCACAAAGCATGTATATACTGTTGCAGCAATAGTTTCTGTAGCAAGTTGTTTATTTGATAAGGTTGGCAGCTTCATATGAGTCCCCTTGTACGGCATGTCTGTGGGAGCAATAGCCATACCCTGTCTTTATATCTTCAGAGATTCCCAAGAATTACATGGGGCAACTTATATAGTACAAACCTAACATAATATTTGTGTGTGAAGTTATATATGTAAAAGCCAGATCCAAACCTCAGAAATGAGGTATCTGAGGAAGGTGGTTGAATTAATAAGAAGAGACATGGTCCGCAACCAGACGATACGTCAAGGCGTAAAATCCCACCCCCTGCAGACCCAAGTAGAACAGTCCCAACTAAGATGGTTTGGCCATGTCTGCAGAATGGGAGAAGATTGGCTACCATGACAAGCATGGGAAACAAAGAGCCAGGGATCCAGACCCCCCAGAGTCCGCTGGGAGGACAACATTAGACAATCTTTGAAGGACCGAGGACTATAATGGAACCAGGCCAGGAGGAAGACAGCCGATAGAATAGCCTAGCGCTCTCTCTTCCAAACCTCTACACCTCACGGTAGAAGGGGAACGACTAAGTAAGTAAGTAAGTTATATATGTAAGACAGAATTTAAAAAAAAAGCACTTTTATTATTTCAGACATGGCATCTCAACGAAAGGAAAAGCTGTTGACATCCGTTGATGTTTTGGACATGATTGACACAAATGACAATGACTTATCAGGTGCCGAGTCAACTGATGATGATTTATCAGATAATGACTGTGTTGATGAAGATACCCCTTTTACCTCTAATGCAACAGATAGCAGTGAGGAAGATGGCGATGACACTACTCGGAAGGTTACCTCACCATCTGATAAGATGTTGAATGGGGATAATGTGACATACTCACCCGCTACTTCAACCCTTGCAACTTTATCCTCTTCGACATCTAAAGATGGGATTACTGCTGGCCAGTCCCATACATACAGGTGGAGAAAGAAATCATTTGAACCACCTAATTCTCAGTTTAAAGGGCCTACTTATGAACTTTCAGATGATTTTGAGCTTGGATCCCCACTTTGCTACTTCAAGCAGTTTCTCACTGATGACATGTTAGAACTTTTAGTGGACAATTCAAATTTATACAGCACACAGAAAAGTGGGAAGTCCATAAATACCAACAAGAAACAGATAGAACAGTTAATTGGAATGTATTTTAGAATGGGGCTAGTAAAGATGCCTGGTAACAGATGCTACTGGGAAGAAGAGACACGGTATGATCCTATTGCTGGTGTGATGAGCCGAAACACATTTCTAGCACTAATCCAATCACTGCATTGTACAGACAACTTAAGTGTCACAGAAAGTGATCAGAAAGACAAGTTATGGAAAATAAGGCCATGGCTGCAGAAGTTAAGATCAAACTGTTTGAAAGTTGTCCCTGATGCCAACCAATCTGTGGATGAAATAATGATACCTTTCACTGGAAAATTTAGCAAACTCAAACAGTATGTAAAAGGCAAGCCTCATCATTGGGGGATAAAAGTTTGGGCTCGGTGAAGCACTAATGGAATTTTCCATGATTTTGAAGTATATCAAGGAAACCGTGAAAAACATAAAAACTCAAAACTTGGAGTGGGAGCAGAAACAGTCCTACTTTTAACTGAAACACTACATTTTCACAAGAATTACCAGATATTTGCAGATAATTTTTTTACAGGAATGCCTCTTGTTGTAGCATTAAAAGAGCGTGGCATGTTCTTCACAGGAACTGTCAGAATTAACCGTCTACCTGATTCAAAATTGCAAGAGGAAAAAGAACTGAAAAGGAAAGGACGTGGTGCCATGGATTACAGTGTTGAGCAGTACACAAACTGTGTTGCTGTTCGCTGGTATGACACCAGAGCTGTGACCATTTTGTCCAGTTGTACTGGCCTAGAACCATGCAACAAGGTCAGGAGATTTGACAAAGGCAAAAGGCAGTATGTAAACGTAGATCGGCCTGCTATCATCAGTATGTACAACCAAAATATGGGTGGAGTGGACCTTTTAGACTGCTATGTGGCTAAGTACAAGTACCCAATGAAATCCAGAAGATGGTACTTGTATGTGTTCTGGCACAGTTTGATGATTATGATGATAAATGCTTGGTTGTTATATCGTCGTGACTGTAATTTGCTCGCTGTTCCCAAAAAGAGTGTTCTAACTCAGCGAAGGTTTCAAGGAAAACTTGCTTCCTCACTTATAGAGATGTTGGCACCAAGAAAAAGAGGGAGGCCTTCAGATGCACAGCTGGCAGCATCATATTCAGTAAAAAGAAGCAAGAAAGTTATTATGCCAGAACCTGAGGTCCAAAAAGATGGATTTATGCATTTGCCAGTAAAAAAATCTGTAAATTGTCGCCTGCGATGCAAAATATGCAGCCAGAAAACAAACACTTTTTGTGAAAAATGCAATATTCCATTGTGTTTCATGGAGCAAAGGAACTGTTACAGACTGTTCCACATTTAACTTTACTATTACATGGTGAAGTAGAAAGTATTACACGTGTTTCTTTTATTCACTTACTCAAATTTTGCTACATGTATTTGTAAGCAAATGTATGTTTATTATTAATTAGTGTACCATAAAAATAAATTGTTTTTTTCTTCAAATTTATTTATTTTTTTAAAATGTAGAACTTTTGCCTCGTTTTGGCGAGGCGCGACCCGTTCAACCTAGTCGGTTATATTATGGGGCATGTCCAAATATAAAAGACCACCAGGTCTGGGGTTATATGTTTCTCTTGTTACAGAATATTTAAATAGTTGTAGTTATTATTTGTGTCTTTGCCATTTTCTTAAGGATACCTGTTGTCAGGTGCTAATAAATATAGACCAAAGCCCATTGGGTCATATATGGGACAGTTCAAAACTAGGTCAAGGTCATTTAGATTTATAAAAAAAAGTTGCAATCTGCAATAAGCAGTGTGCCTTGAAGCCATGAACACAGGATTGAATTTTTCATTCAAGTATAAGGCATCTTGGGCCTTAAGGGGTTAAAGGGAAATCTTAGACTAAAGCATATGTATCTGTGACTCTTTGGGGCTATCACTTTTCTTCTAACAGGACTGTGGGCTAAACATCGAGGGAAAAGATCATACCAATGGGTCTATCATTCCTGTAGCAATTCATTGACTTTATGACTATTTGTATATGCTTGATGTAATTTTTAGGTGTTGTGATGGAATTTTATTATGATAATTAAACTTCCCTTAAACTTATTCCAGTGTGTCGGTCGGTTAGTTTCCCAAATTATCTATATTTCTATTGTCATAGTTTCACGTCTGTATGTCTATTGTAGTCACTTACGTGTGTGTGTATGTGAGGAACAGATATATTAATATATATTATATTAGATTTGTCTGACTAATCTAACTCTGTTGTAGATGATAGGCTGACTGAGAGAAGCTTCTCGAGTGTCAGAGACAGAATCTACTATATTTCCTCCACCTCACTCGTGAAATCTATTTCTATTGTATCTCACTGAGCTATCACTTATTTCTATGTCTATTCAGAAGGGACCAAACTAAGTCTTAATCACTTATCACAAATCTACGACACTTACCCAGGACTCGAACCCCGGATCTTCAGTGCGACAACACCACCTAGCTATGCAAACGAGTCACACTATCCTCACGGCCATCTAGGCATCACCCAAAAAAAATGATGCTTCGTAATGAGAACGGTTTAAGAACTACTTTCTTTGTCCGGATTTAGAGGTCTGTCAATCTGAATGGTTTTTCTTGGCATCTACATGAACTTTTCATGGTTCAAGTGCGCACAGCAACGAACATGCTACAAAAAGGAATAGCCACGGTGGCGTTGCGTATGTAGAAATGTGAGACAAGGTTCGCGCTTTTCACGGTAAACAGAGGCTTTGCACGTTGCATTACAAAAGAGCATTGCTCGCGGTTCCCGCAATTTTCCAGTTAGCAGGTGCGGAAGGAGACGAGGTGGAGACATGGTAGGGATGTGACAAAGCTCGTAAACAAAAATGGCTGCGTGCCAGGTTACCGATGCGATGATGGTTTTTTTTTTTCCACCGTAGGTAGTGAAAAGGAAGTTTATATAATATGCTGTGTTAAAAATACTGTTTGATTTCTTAATGAGAATTTACACGATGGTATTTAATGTATGGGTTTGTTACTTCATTACCAAGGACAACGAGATGTATAGTTGTATCTTACGGAGTAGTTAACCATAACCTACAGCACACGTATATTATGGGCGCATCAAAACAGCGTGGCGCGTAAAAGCAATTTTTTAAAAAAATACCATAATTCCTGCCGTAAGTACTTCGGTCGGTCGGTCAGTCACATTTTGCACACTGTTGGGTCCGTTCATTCTAATTGTAAAGAGCTTCATTACGCGAATGGTTGCAAAGAAACAAAATGTCAGAAAATGTTCTTCAAAAACGAACTCCAACAAGTAGTATTTAACTGGTCACTTACTGGCAGCACACAAGTCTGTGATGACTGTACATATATTTTATTTAACGTGACACATACGGAGTGGAACACACAAGACGATCATGGTTACAGATTACAGATGCAAATGTCATACTTTAAAGTTGCTGATCATACTCTTAAATTCTTGGAGATTCTTCAACAATCAAGTCCTCTTCTATCCAAGTGAGCTGAGGATCACTTCTGTTCTCCGCTAATATACATTTACAATGAAGTCCGTTGACCTTCTTCCAAGGACGTCTATCGTGGTAAACGGATTCATGTTCGAGGATCAATCTTTGATATCATACCCGTAAAATTCCCAGACTTTCTTCATACAATACTTATGTAGCATATATATAATCCAGACAAAGTCAGACACGGCAATACAATCAGGTTAGAGTCTTCTGTTGACTAACCTCTCCCAAAATCCATGCCATGACTTTGGCATTGGCGAAACGGCATATTAAAACATGTGAAGCATACAAAATCAATTAACTTCGTTTCCTCGTAGGTATCCTCCCTCTACGGTAATTCAAACAAGGCAATCGACTCCGTTTGTCCATTCTAGGAATGACATACTACGATGGATTCCCGCTAGACCATAACTAGGAGCGGCCTGATACTTCAATTAAAATCAATAAACATTCAATGTGAAATGGGGCGACACTTACATGATACTTCCACTATTGGCTTCGACATGAAGACCAATATATATATCAATAGAAATTATGGCTTCCACTAACTTGCCACGAATACAAGAAATATTCCACGGACATCAACATGGTCCGTACTGCCCCATACAAAACATGACGTCACAATCCCTAAACTAGGTTACCCGTGCGTCCAAAGCAACTCACACTGCATTGTGCACGTCAGTGCGTGAATCAATCGAACGCACAAATAATATAACTATATTAAGACTGGTGCGTACATTTGGCAGGACCGAAGACTACCCCCTTAGGTAATAAATGTACGTAACAGCTCCCTTATTACCTCCCCTTAAAAAAAATTAATTCTATTAATTTTTTTTGAACTTAGTACCAGAGAGAGGTGAGTCAAAACTACCACAAGATATATGAAATGCATAAAGTTATACCATATTAAGAAAAGAATATTAAACGAAATCAATATAACTAAATGATAGTATGCATTAAAGCACACATCCACAATCGACCTACTTTGGAACGATGTGGTAATATTCGAAGTAAAAACAAGTTGAAAATGAAAAATGAAAAAAAACCATAAAAAAAAAAAGATGATAATAAAATTCAACTAAGTTTTCAAAAAAAAATTTGAAACATATGATTTTCAAAAATGAAAATGAACAGCAACACTGATGATGATCAATGACAAGAGAATCAATAAAACAGAAAAATTGAAAATACAATGTGCAAAAATGAAGCAATGCAAAATTAAAAACTTTAAGAATCAACACCCTTAATGTTTTCTAACACTAGTACGGTTGACTAGTGATCTAACAGTGAGATATCATAACTAAGACCCGTGAATGCAGGTATTACGTGACAACTAAGAAAGTTAGTATGTGTGTGATCCATAATTAATTAAATAGATTAAATTGAATTATTCTAATTTATATATTTCTTAATTACTAACAAATAACCAGTTACTAATATATTCTAAGTAATTCCAATATCACTATCAATATGTCAATGTTCAGTTACAACTAGTTAGTAATCGACGAGACGATGTTCTCAATGTTCCATACACGATAAAATATATTCTCGAACACGATATGTAGTGTAATATGTTCCATAGGAATAACAAATGTATATTTGTCGCTCTTAACAATGTTTACATACTAATAAAAAGTCACTGTAGTACGAATGTTCCCGTAGTAATAAAATGTTACTCTAATACCACTGTTCCCGTTCTAATAAAACGTTACTACACAAGAAGTAATGTTATAATCTATAAGTAAGTATATCCAGAAAGTTATACTTATACGAATACTTCAGTTATATAAACAGTCTTTATAGATGTACTATCAATGATAATGTACAAAGTTATTCATGTTATCGGTGAGGATGTTTCAACATCTGGAAGTGGTTTAGTTTCGACAAGTTCGCTTGGGCATCTCGACAAACAGTCTGCGAACACATTCTTCACTCCAGGAATAGCTCGTATTTCAAAATTGAATGGTTGAAGCGCTATAGCGTAACGCGCTGACCTCGATGATTTAACGTTCTTCGTGTTCAGTGCGGTAAGAGCTTTTTGATCAGATTCCATTACAAAGTGTGAGCCGAGGAGGTAACGTTCCAGTTTTGTGATTGCCCACACTAATGCGAGGAGCTCTTTATCCAGAACGGAGTATTTGAGTTTGCTCTCCGTAAGTTTTCTGGACACGTACATCACCGGAAATAAGGTGCCGTTATATTCCTGCATCAAAACTGCAGCAATAGCGTAAGAAGATGCATCACTGTGAAGAATGAAAGTGAGATTTTTGTTAGGCAACCTCAAAAAAGGTTCATTTGAAAAAAATCGTTTTATATAGTCTAACGCCGTTTGGTGATCCTGCGACCACTTTATTACATTAGATGTGCCTTTCTTCAGTAGAGACGAAAAAGGTGCAGTTATAGTAGACAAATGAGGGATGAATTTTGAATAGAACTGTATTAGTCCTAAAATAGATCTAACTTGTTTTTTTTGTCTTAGGTGCCGAGATGTTTAAAATTTTAGAGACGTTACTGTCTTCTGTATACATGAAACCATGACCTATGCGGTGACCCAGAAATGAGATGTCATGAAAACCGACAAAAGCCTTTGAAGGTTTCGCTGTTAAGTTATAATCCCGTAAGGTAGAAAGTAAAGCTTTTAATCCATGAATATGTTCATCCCAAGAGTCACTGAAAAGACAGATGTCATCTATATAAGTAATGACATCGGGACGATGAGACAATATGCGGCGCATCATGCGTACAAAGGTAGCTGGCGCATTCATTAATCCGAATGGCATAAAATTCCATTGAAAAAGACCCCGTGGCGTCGAGAAAGCGGTGAATGGCTTTGCTTTAGGAGTGAGTGGCACTTGCCAATAGCCCTTTGAAAGGTCAAATTTCGAAAAGAATGTGGCATGAGATAATTTCTCCAATAAGTCGTCTAAAAGAGGTAACGGTTCCGCATCGAATTTTGTAACTTTGTTTAATTTCCTGTAATCTACGCAAAGACGTATATTGTTGTCCTTCTTCCTAATGATTACCATAGAAGAAGAATATGGTGATGAAGATGGTTCAATTATATTTAATTGAAGCATCTCATCCAATTCCTTATCAACCTTATCACGAAAGTGTAAAGGGATAGGATATGGGCGAACTCGAATAGGCGTATCGTCAGTCAGAATAATGTCATGTTGGATGACTGACGTATGACCTGGGATGTCAGTGAGGACATCCTCATACGAGTGTAGAATATTAGAGACTTGCTGACGTTGATCAGCCGAAAGAGTAGATGAGATTGTAACATCATTCCATTTCTCAGTGGAATGGAGTGGTACAACTGGTTGGGTAGTTGTACATCATCGAAAGAAGATTCTTCTTCTTGGATGACTGACAAACTAGAATAGTGTTGAATAGGAGGTGTAGGATCGTCAGTTGCCTGGAACACTGACTGTAGATAATCAGGACGTGAGTAATACTCCTTCAACATGTTAATGTGGAAGGTTTTATGTTTACCATTAACATCAACGATGTAGTCGACATCGGATATTCTTGAGATGATCCTGAAAGGACCTCTCCAGGTAATTAAAAGACGATTGTTATGCGCAGGGAGTAATACAAAAGCTTCGTCACCAGGAATAAGCTGGCGAAGACGTCTATACTTGTTTGCAATAGACGAGCTTTTTCTTTGGCTTGTTCGGATGATGCAGTAGCTAGTCTACAAGCATCTATGATTCTCTTTCTCAGAGAGATCACATACTCATAAGAGGATTGAGTTTCCTCTTCAATATTCTCGTCAACCAATAAGTCGTGGATTAACGACATCGGACCGCGTGGTTGCATGCCAAAAACTAGCTGGAATGGAGAAAACCCCGTGGCTTGATTTTGTACTTCGCGATACGCGAACAGAGCAGCGGGTATGACCCGATCCCAGTCTTGGGGATGGTCTTGGGTCATCTTACCCAAAAACTGCTTGAGTGTCCTATTGAGACGCTCAATTAACCCATTTGACATCGGATGATAAATAGAACTAAGAGATCTGTCTATACCTAATGTCTTCATAACTTGAGACATGGATTCAGAAAGGAACTGAACCCCATGATCCGACAAGATTTTCCGTGGAAAACCAATGCGTGAGAAGATTAACATCAATGCCTCTGCTACACTGGCAGATGAAGTGTTCTTGAGAGGGATGGCCTCAAGCCAACGAGTGCACATATCAATGCACGTAAGAATATGTGTATGCCCTCTAGCAGATGGAAGCATAGGACCAATAATGTCTATAGCCATTTTATCAAATGGTCTAATCGGGATGTCCGCAGCTTGAATAGGAGCCGCATGAAATGGACCCCGTACCTTAACTTCCTGACATATCAAACAGGACCGACAATAGAGAGTGATGTCCCTATGGACGCCTGGCCAGTAGAATGCCGAAAGCACTCTGGATTTGGTACGCGAAAAACCCATATGGCCCGCACATTGCGAGTCATGCGCATGTCGTAATATACGAGATCTCATAGAGAATGGGACTAAGATCTGATAACATAAGGATGAATCCTTTTCCCGTATTACTCTAACCAAAATCCCATTTTTAAGTATAAAGTCATGTCTAGATTTTGCAAGTTTGTTGCTGGTATTCTTTTTGTTCACATACTGAAAAAATTTTTTTAATGAATCATCATTCTTTTGCAATGTTGCAAACAACTCCCGTGAAATAGGAGCATCATCATCACAAGTGGTATGAACTGTAGGTTCAATAGGTGTATCATGCGACATATTAGTAGCTTGCGCTCTAGTCACTACTGCATTTGCAGTTTGAATATGTCGCTCTTCCCATTCAGCAATTTGCTGTGGTGTACACTCTTTAATACCATGTATGCGACCAAGTATTAAATCACAAATTGGATTCGGAAGGAGACATGCCTGGATCTTTCCTGAAAAAAATGGTGTATTAAGGTCAATAATAGCAGTGGGAAATGTTTCAACGGTGCCACCAAAAGTCACACACTTGACAACCCTGCCCGTGGCACAACTTGGGTTGATTAGCGAAGTCCGGACGCCCACAGTACTACAACCTGAGCCAAATAGGAGAGAGCATGAAATGTTGTTGACAAATCCCTTGTTAAACTTAAGAGAGCCCTGTCCCTGGTGTACTGACGCAGCAGTGGCCGTACAGACTACAGGTAGACTAGGCAAGGTATGTCCGCAACGCAGCGTCGTGATCGCCTTAGGCTGGAAAAGAGTCGAGCATTCTGGACAGTCTTTCACCTGGGTACAATCAAGAGAACAAGACATAGCATTGTGAGTTTCAGCTACTTTACCCTGTTCAATGTTAGCCTGTGTATCAATTAAAGAGACATTAGAATGTCTACCCGTATTACTCGACGATCTATCTCTACGATGCGATCGATTTTGATTATTTGTATTAAAATTGCCATAATTGTCGTTTCTGCTTGAGTTAAAATTTGGATGAGTCCAATAATTTGTATAATTAAAGTTATGATGTTCTTTAAAATTTTTATTCCAAGAACCTTGTCTGTTTTGCGGACCCTGAGATCTTGATCTCCAGTTTTGTTTATTATAATGTCCTTGATTATTTTTAAAATTATTGTTACCAAAATCTCGCGATCTGTGAGCTTGGTTCCAAGAAACATTAAATGGAGCAGATTGTTGAAATTGCTTCCCTTTGTAAAAGTTATCATTGTTAAAATTGTAATTATTTCCCTTATTGACATACCTGTCAGCACTAAAGGAACG
The DNA here is from genome assembly GCA_024509875.1 of Oreohelix idahoensis. Lineage (NCBI taxonomy): Eukaryota > Metazoa > Mollusca > Gastropoda > Stylommatophora > Oreohelicidae > Oreohelix > Oreohelix idahoensis. The sequence goes on from JAMPIV010012024.1 coordinate 43,557, forward strand.
ATTTCGTGAAAAATTGTTTTGTTGTGCTGCAAAAGCAACAGGCAATTCACTCTTAATCTGTGCATTACTTAGATCCATGGTTGGGTGAGCAGTGCAAAAATTTTTTGCATGTTCTTCTAAGTCTTTGATTGATAAAGGTTTCCGTTCGTGTAAAAATGCGAGAAATGTAGGATTTACAGACGATAGTACCTTATCGCGCATCAGTAAATCGAAGAGACCTTCATACGACTTTTCAATTTTGGATAATTCGATCCATCTTTCTAGGGTTAGTCGTATTTGTGACAGAAAATCACTGAAATTTCTGCTTGATTGCGGTAGTAATGTACGAAATCTTAATCGGTATTCATCTTCTGTCATTTGAAATTTCTTCAGAAGTGCGGCTCTAAGAGCATTATAATCATTCTTCTCATTAATACTGGTAGTATGATAAACTGCTAAAGCATCCCCAGTAAGTAACCTGGATAAATATGTGCAATGCAGTGTTTTATCCACGTTATAAGACCTACAAGTGGCCTCAAATCTATCTAGGAAAAATATTACGTCATCCGACGGGGGATTAAATTTAGGTAATTTAAGGTGAATTTCCTTAAAATGATCATGTCTGGATGAAGTTTGGCTTTCAAAAGTTCTCTGAGAATTAGCTTCCTGAGTTAACCTAAGTCTCTCATATTCTGACTCTGCTAATTTTAGTTCATGCTGTCGTTTTTTTTCATTCTCTTCCATCTCAAGCTGAAGTCGTAATGTATTTTGTTCAGCTATTAATCTTCTTTCTTCCATTTCCTTTTGTTTATTTTCCATTTCCTTTTGTTTAACTTCCATTTCCTTTTGTTTTATTTTCCATTTCTTTTTGTTTAACTTCCATCTCAATTTTAAGTCTTTCTTCAGCCTCCCTTTGCTTCTGTTCTGCCTCTCGCTGAAATCGTTTCTCTTCAATCTTAAGTCTTTCTTCAGCCTCCCTTTGCTTCTGTTCTGCCTCTCGCTGAAATCGTTTCTCTTCTAATTCAGCGGCTAATCTCATTTTTTTCTCATTCTCCTCAGACTCAATCCGTTTTTGATCTGCCTCAAATTGAAGTTTTTCTAGTCTTAAAGTTTCTAACTTTCTCTGTTCGGCTTCTATTTCTTGAGCTTTCTTATATTCTGCAAGTGCAAATGCTTTTGCTTCATCAGGAGCCATCTGAAGAGCTTTTGCTTGCTTAATGAAATAATCTAGTGAATACATTATGCTTTATAAGTAGTCACAATACTCTTGATTTATAAAATGATAATTAATCAATATAAATTAATTAACCTTGTTACTTTGCCAAGTGTACGTCGTTCCTGTCCTAGAACGGTATCTTTTGTTATCATATAGTTATGAAATATATCAATAATCAATATAGTAATTTATGTAATGAAATGTCATGTAAGCAACAACGTGAAAGACAATAGAAACATTACCGACAAGACACGATAATCAAAGACGAGTGAACACAATCGTAGAAATCAACAAAATTAGAAATGTATAACTAAAATAGAATATCGTAAAAATTTACGATGACAACTATGATCAGATACTCAACAGGACAATTGACAACACAGTGTAAAAACATAGGTTTTGTAAAAAACTGAACGACAGGAAAGGTGAGACGGACGCATAATACAAACAAAATTCATCATAAAACTAAATACGAGTAAAAATAACTACCAAAAACAACAAGTAAACGTGACGAAACAGCTAAACAGATACTATTATAAGGAACAATTAGCGATCGGAACTTCGGCAAGGTTTCTAGCCTTGGACCGGAATTATCGCTCAATTGAAACTTACAAGTTGAGCCCTACAGAACATCTGACGAAGAGCCCGAATAGGCTTCGAGATGGATCTCGTTCGTCAGATCAACCTCCCTACCTCCCACGACGAATGTACAACATATAACATATAACATGGAAAATGTAAAGATGGACATAACTATAGAAGGCACAGCTAAAAGTAATAAAATGTACAACGAAAGCACGTTATACTCATCTCGCGTGTGCCGGGAAAAAACAATGTGCCTCGTCTCCGTGGATGTACGTCTGAGGATAAAAATACTTCGCTCTGCGTATATAACAACAGCTCGCACGTAATAATGACGAATAGGTGATCCCAAGGCAGTCAGTCACTGTAAAACTTGACGTGGAGGTTGATTGATGACCTTGAGCATTTGGTAACCGTAAGTTGATTCTGATTCATCATCACACTAGGTTCCAAGTTTGAGATGTTGTCGCCTTGAAAGTTCAAATCTTCTTTTCAACCGATACTTGGATTGAGTACGTTCCTGTGAAATTATTTATTTCCAGACCACACTGGCACACCATTTACTGTTGGGTCCGTTCATTCTAATTGTAAAGAGCTTCATTACGCGAATGGTTGCAAAGAAACAAAATGTCAGAAAATGTTCTTCAAAAACGAACTCCAACAAGTAGTATTTAACTGGTCACTTACTGGCAGCACACAAGTCTGTGATGACTGTACATATATTTTATTTAACGTGACACATACGGAGTGGAACACACAAGACGATCATGGTTACAGATTACAGATGCAAATGTCATACTTTAAAGTTGCTGATCATACTCTTAAATTCTTGGAGATTCTTCAACAATCAAGTCCTCTTCTATCCAAGTGAGCTGAGGATCACTTCTGTTCTCCGCTAATATACATTTACAATGAAGTCCGTTGACCTTCTTCCAAGGACGTCTATCGTGGTAAACGGATTCATGTTCGAGGATCAATCTTTGATATCATACCCGTAAAATTCCCAGACTTTCTTCATACAATACTTATGTAGCATATATATAATCCAGACAAAGTCAGACACGGCAATACAATCAGGTTAGAGTCTTCTGTTGACTAACCTCTCCCAAAATCCATGCCATGACTTTGGCATTGGCGAAACGGCATATTAAAACATGTGAAGCATACAAAATCAATTAACTTCGTTTCCTCGTAGGTATCCTCCCTCTACGGTAATTCAAACAAGGCAATCGACTCCGTTTGTCCATTCTAGGAATGACATACTACGATGGATTCCCGCTAGACCATAACTAGGAGCGGCCTGATACTTCAATTAAAATCAATAAACATTCAATGTGAAATGGGGCGACACTTACATGATACTTCCACTATTGGCTTCGACATGAAGACCAATATATATATCAATAGAAATAATGGCTTCCACTAACTTGCCACGAATACAAGAAATATTCCACGGACATCAACATGGTCCGTACTGCCCCATACAAAACATGACGTCACAATCCCTAAACTAGGTTACCCGTGCGTCCAAAGCAACTCACACTGCATTGTGCACGTCAGTGCGTGAATCAATCGAACGCACAAATAATATAACTATATTAAGACTGGTGCGTACATTTGGCAGAACCGAAGACTACCCCCTTAGGTAATAAATGTACGTAACACACACCGTCATTTGCGCACTTTTTCTATTTTCGAGAGAGTACATTAACTTTCAGCCACAGCTAAGGGGGTGCAACTGTGGTTGAAAGTTAGACAGTAATTGTATTGTTTCCCCTTATATGTACTCTCGAGAAAATAGAAAAGTGTGACGGTGTGCATTAAATCAACAGACAATCAAGATACTCTTCTGTCCAGTTTCATTCGGGAAACGGATTTAACTCATCATTTTTCTTAAAAATAACCTTAAAATGTAAGTTTTTTTTATTGTTTCTTCAAGACAAAATTTTAATTTAAAGTATTGCAGACTTATTATTATGGATCAAAATGATAAGATGGCTAAAAAGAAGAGACGATCGCGTCATCCACATCGAGCAAGCGAGACTATAGAAGAAGCAGCAATGTAATACGTGTAACAGAAACAACACACTATAATTAAAAACCTGCCAATTTTGGCGGGTTGTTGCTAGTTATATCAGATTTCTCAAACTGCCCATTCATAAGCTTCTGGGCTCAGCAATTACACTTTTTTTTCATCTTCCCATAAATTGCAAATCACAGCTGTATAATGCCAGTTAAGACAGAGTATTTCATAGATTGTAGATAACACCTAGCTATAAGTATTTAGTTATGGATGTTTTCATTAGATTTCTGATGGATGATTATCGTCCAGCAGACACAGATGATTTCTCTTGAAAAACCACTAATGGGACTTCAGTTGTTTGATCATCTAGTCCTGCCAGGTTACCATACCAGGTTACTTATTCTAAGTTACCATACCAGGTTATTTTTCTATGCAGTAAACATACCGGTACGCGGTATTCAGCAGGGCCGACTTACGCCATTCGTGTTTGTGATGTGCACAAGGTCCAGGGAAGCAAACTCTGTCACCCTCTGAAACCATAGAACTGTATTACTGTACCTGAAGTGCTGGGACATACAAAACCAAGAGAGAAAGAACAAAAATAATCTCAGCAGCTACTACAGTTATTGGAGAGATGAGTATAATACTTATGCAGCAAACTACTACAGAAAACCTCATCTGGTCCAAGTGATGACCATATTTTTCTTTTAAAAAGAACCCTTTTTTTTGGTTGTCTTGTGTTCTTTTTTGAGAATCTATCCTCATTTTTAAAAATTCAACACAGTGTGATGAAATCAATTGTGCACATTTTATAACTTTCGTTCTCTCCGGCAGTACCACTTCATTTCTTCATTTTCCTCACCTCATAGTCGCGCCTCTTAGAGTTGTTAACCTCTATTCACACTGCAATAATGTTATTTCACGGCTGAATTGACTATTTTGAGGGTTAATTGTGATCACTTAAGTGGTTTAGCCACATTGAATGCAGAAGGAAGACGTGAAGAGTAATAGTGACTTTGTCATAAATCATTTCCGGCCCAGACCGAGTGACCACCTGCAATTCGAGGTTTATCACAGCGCCTTCAGACACATTGGGCGGAAAGAACAATAGATGGCCAGGTGTGTCGTCAAATAATGTTTGTGCGCCGTGCTGTATCAGCAATTATCTGTCTCGTGAACGATTTGAGTACGTGGGTGATAATCGGCTTATCTATTTAGTCAAGACATTTTATGTGTAATTAATACAGATAAAATACGTATGAGGAGATATTATGAGCCAGGCAATCATTGAGGGATGAAAAAGATGTGTTCGCCCGTCTGTATAATAGCGACGGAAGTAAACATGCCATTTTGAGAGATAGGTCATGTGTTTAAATTGTAAAATTGATATTTTAAAACACGCGGAGATTAGTAAAGATTTAACACCCCGACCCACATAGTTCTAAAAAGCTTACGATTAGTTTAATTTGAGAGATGAAATAGACACTGGATTTCATTGGCAAATTCGTCGGAATTACCATATGGGACTTAAAGCGAAAATTGAGATTTATAATCTAACAATTTGAGACTTAGACACAGTGCACTGCTAAACGTCAAAGTAGCAACACCTGAGAGAGAGCCAGAAGAGAACAAGACTTACATTGCACACATAAGAACCAGGACAGAGTATTTAAGCAACTTTGAAACTTAAAAAGTAAACCCGCATTTTTAAATACAAAGACTGGAGACTTAAGGAATCAGAATCAAGTCATAAGAGGGATTATAAAATTACCCAGACAAGTGATTCGAAGCATCTAACCTAAGTTGCTGTGTTCCTTATAAATGTGCCAGGAGATTGTAGATCCCTTTTGGGGTAAGTTGTGAACCTACATTTTACAAATGTTTGTCTTGCTAAGTGGTGATATATGAGGCTGATGACCTCACCATATGACAATAGTATCTTCGCAAACCACTACAGCAAGCGCTGGGGATTGCTTCATGCTAGTTCATACAGAAAAGCGAAAGTAGCAGCAACCCCAGACTCCGAATGGAGCAGTGATGAGTGATGATTATATCACATGTGTCTAAAGTGTATAGTATCATTTTGTGAGATATATGTACCTTGTTAATTGTAATTCAGGCAAGCCATTGCCCTCGCGCTGTCCAGACACATCTTCCCCATTAAAATAACCAGAAGAATAACGGTGATTTCTAATCATATTCCCCGAGTTATACTGTGTATATGTAGGGAGAATAATTATTCAGAGAGGCTAACATTGGTGGGTGGACAGCAAGACAATGCGCTTGGTAATCTTCCAACCAAGTGTATTTAGCAGAGGCATTTGTTCTTTTTATTTTGTCTAAAGTTCGTGGTACGAAGATGCAAGACTAAAGTTTCTACGACACTAGTTGTGAGTCAAGAGCAGGGATTCAACACTAACCACCTATATTGGACGGGTTGTGTGAAGAAGTGCCCTCATCACAAAAGAATTGACGAAACAACGGCTGCAGGACTCACTTAGACCAGCTAAGTTCTTATTAAAGGAAACAGCAAAAGGACAAAATTTTAATAAATCCTCACCCAAGTCTCAGCGAAGACAATTTTATATACATCTAAAATTCACCATCATTCCATCGTTAAATTAACCTGTTAAAAACTAATTGATTATTAAATTTGTTACATGTTATTTTAAAACCAAACGATCATTGTTGATTTAGTTATTATAGGTATGAAAGCAAACGTATGAGCAAGACTCTTTTAATATATATACATCTAGACATATATTTACATCTATAGAGCAAATACTTATAAAAGAATTTCGCTGGATTTACACCAGCTGGGGGCTTGAACGGGCTAAAACCATTGCTTAATTCTTCACGAAAGGCGACGGGTCAGAAATAAGTTAATAGTGCTCTACCTTATGCAGCACTGTTCTTGACTTCCGAAAACATCTTGTGAAAACTTCCTTGAGATAGAAGCATCATTATCCTTCTATCTACAACTCTGTCAAGAGTAATCTTGTGCGAAGGTAGACACCTTTGAAGACCCATATTAGATACTCTTGAGTGTTGGCCACTGGTGGACCACTACTGCAGAACAAAGGGGAGGCAATCCGTCACACATAGCAGAGTCTGTTGTCATTGTTTTTCTTGCAACATTTATGTGGATGCACATGTTAAATCAATCTACACCCTGGGGACTGAGCCGAAATTGAAATAACTTCCACTGGGTGGGGATATTTTATTCAATTTAGGCTGGACACCAAATCTTCTTTCTCAGTTTTATGTACTCTAAATAGTCTATTGTATGATTTATGAGAAAGAATTTAATGTCCAGAAAATATCCTGTTTAGTCACCAGAATTCTCTTTGAATTAAGGATTTCGAGCAGACTATTTCCCGAGAAGTTGCAGTTCATTAGAACTCACAGACTGTCATCCAGATATCACTTTTTTATTCTTTCATTCACACTATCTGTTACTCTACTTCAATATAACCACCACAGTAGTTCTTAGGTCCATATCCGGAGCTACGTGTTTGTAATGTGGACTGAGTCCAGGGAAGCAAACTCTGCCACCTTCTGAAACCATAGAACTGTATTACTGTGTAGGCTGTGCTAATAACCCCTGTCCGCTAAGAACTACATTTGAAGTGCCTAGATGGGCGGGTGGATAGTCACAATTCGCTCCTGTAGCGATGCGGTGCTGGGTTCGAGTCTCATGTAAGTCTATCACTTCTGTTTTTTTTTTTCTTTTGTTCTCTAGTTTTCTACGTTTTCATATTTCACGAGTGCCTCGAGCATACCTTTACGTGTGGTATTTATTTACAGCTATTCCATGCACATAATAAACTCCATTTTATTTGTGCAGGGTACAAGCCTCAACCTAAATAACTTGTTCCGTGTCTGACAGGAGAGTGTGTCAACAGAGGCGACAAAACAGTTTTACTGTACATACCCCTAAGCCCCTGTCACGGTAGGTATGTGACAGTTACAGGAGCCCTTCAAACATAAGTTGGAAGCACACGGGCAGTGACCGGGTGTCATGGAAAGTTCACGAACCCTGAAATCCTGAACTTTGACTTTTCCCGTGTTTCACCACGCAACAATTGTAGCATCTAGCTAGTCACTATTAGAACCTGCAGTTATAACTAACACATAACTAATTCTCCACACCTAAAGGTCTTTTATATTTGGACATGCGCCCTAATATAACCGGCTAGGTTGAACGGGACGCGCCTCGCCAAAACGAGGCAACATTTTATTTTAAAAAAAAACAAAAACAAAAAACCTGCAGTTCAAGTGGGTTTATTGTGTTCCTGCTGTAAAAAGTGCCCAGATTCGTCAACCAGCTTTGTGACATCTTACGGCGTCTGTTTTTGACTATGTGGATGGGAGTTCCAGTGTTTTTGACTATGTGGATTGGAGTTTCAGTGTTTTTGACTATGTGGATTGGAGAGCCAGTTTCGCCCAGAGAAGACAGTAAACCTGTGTTGAATTACTGGTGACCTAGTTTCTTCTGCGGTCTGGTCAGAGCGCTGTAGGTATCATTTCTACGTGACTGTTCCTTTGGTATCATCTTTATTTAATCTTCATAGACCTACTAGGTTGCAACAGTGATACACAATATCTTTATCCCTACGCGGATCCTAAAAAGAATCAACAAACACCCAGTATATACCAGGCTGTCTGAGATAATTTCAGTTGCGATAAAAAAAAAAAAATTAAATAAAAACGATGAAAAAGGATCAGTAAACCAAAAACTACAAACCCCTCAAAATGCAACATGGTAAAGAGAGATAGGTTAAAGAGCATGAAAGAGGATATGGGGGTCGTCCACATATGACGTCACGCAATTTTTGCCATTTTTAAACCGCGCCACCCCCCACAGTTGTCACATTTCGTCACAAAAACCCAGACCTCCCCCTGTGTGACGTGTGACGTCACTATTTTCTTAACTCCCCTCCCCCCCCCCCTTTTTAAACAAATAGTAGTTAATTCCGGACTTTGTAGAGTCCGGAGCTGGAACGCGGAGAAGTGAAGCAGCAGGTTTTTGACCGGAGCTGGAACGCGGAGAAGTGAAGCAGCAGGTTTTTGACCGGAGCTGGAACTCGGAGAAGTGAAGCAGCAGGTTTCTGACCGGAGCTGGAACGGAGATGGAGTAAAGAAAACCTTGCCTGCTCCAATGCTCCAGTTTTATTTATTTATTTTATTTTCAATCCAAAATGAATGATATTATGATAAACGTGTAAAATAATAAATAAAACATTTAATATGTGTTGTGACGAGACATTTTTTTTTCTCTCGCTCTCTCGATTTATTTTTCTCTTCTTCTCAATTCCTTCATTTTATTTCTTTAAATGTGTAGACATTGTATTCCTATTCTTACCTTAACGGTCCCTTCTATCACATAGCGACTTCGCACTAACCGGTCTCAAGACCACCTACACTCATAATTGCTCAGTGTATTAAATTTCACTCCTCCGTTCCGACCACTGGCCAGTATGAATAGAACAGGTGTGTGTTTAATGGACGGTAATAGATGCAGGGACAGCTTAGCAATAAGAGAACTCTGAAATTAGATTTCACACCACGGTAAAGTAATGTATATCCTTGGGACAGAGTTCAGATGACAAGAGTGTCCCGGGGCTAATTATTTAAAGATGGAAAATGGGTGGGTGTAACTGTCTTTTTTCGTTCTTGTTGAGATGATCACTGGCCCAAGACAGTATACATGTTGTTAGGTGTGTAGTGCTGGCGTATGATGAACTGAGTGTGGGTGCGAATGAAGCACGGCTGTTTGTGCCCTATACCAGAGCGCTCTTTTAGTTTCGGTGACCGGAATTCTGACACCGGGTATAAAATTTTGTGTGCACCGTAAAAGACTATTTAAGTTTTTGGCGGGGAAAATCAGCTGATGTGTGAGTAAAATCAGTAAAATATAAATCATTACACACTCGTTCTGGATAAACACAGCGCTAAAATTCTTTTGTGTACTATAACTTTGTTCTGTGTTCTATTTTTGATTGCATTTTTATTTGTTTGAAATTAGTTTTGACGGAGTTACAGACTTTTGAAAACAGCGTCATCATTTAAGGAAATTCATAAAATAAGTAATCTTTTTATTAATTTAATATCTAAAAATCGGCCCATTCGTTTGAGTTTATAATTATAAAGACTTCTTGAAGGGAAGCTAAAGATTATTTCCACATACTTTTTTTTTTGGTTTCATATCTTGAGAATGTGTGGTAGTCAGTTTTGTGAGTGTGGCATTACAAGAACTCTTGTTAATCTTCTATTTATAATATGAATTTTTTTTTTTAATTGTGTGTGAGATAAGGACTGTTCCATTGGTGTTCTTTGGTAGACAATCCTGTGCACACGACGGCTGCCAGCGAATTCTAAGTAACTGTTTGTATATCTTCTTTCATTCAAAGTTACAATGCAGGTAGTAAATTTAGAGAAACCAAATTCTAAATCTAATACCATCCTTTTATCAATGGCTAGAGTCAGAGATACATATGATAATTTAGAAATATTTATGAATGGCATGAAAGCTCAGATAGAGTCACTAAAATATTTAGAGTGGGATGGTAAACAAGTTGTTGTTTTCTTATTCGGGGATTATTTCCTTGTTTTGCTGGAGACACCACAGACATGGGTATATTCCTTGAGCTCCAGACAAACCAAACATTTTCATCAAAGACATCCAGAGAGCATACAACTTGCAAACCAAGAAGTTTGGCCATGTTGATAAGAGATTACAATAGATATATGAAATATGGGAAAGGGAATAAAAGGCAAGTGGCACATTACCATAATTGTTTACACAAACCAATGTTAGAGATTGAAATTGAAAATGTAGCTCCTCTTTACCTTCATATTTTATTAGGCATTGTTTTGAAACACCACAGACTTCTAGAACAGGTAGCTGATACAATAGACGCAAAGATATTTGAGAATTCGCAAGAGATACATGCAAACATTAGTACTTTTAAGAACTTGAAGAGATTTAGTAGGAACTGGAAATAGGCAGAAGAATTAGGAGCTGAAATTGAATTTTTCAGGTAGGTATTGAACTTTGTGAGGATAAGGAGGAGACAGATAATTTTAAAGTTAGACTTGAAAATGCACAAGATGCGCTGGCCAAACTTCAGTTTCAAGATCTGTGTACTAGGTCTGGTCCAGTTTGCTCACACATGGACAAGGTACTAGCCAAACACAAAATCATACAACAGGCTTATAATAGCAGAGCATTTATAGGGAATCACTGCCACAGATATCTCACACAAAAAGTTTATAAAGATCTTACAAGAGCAATCATTACACAAACACTGAAAATTACAGACAAACAAGATATAACTAACATAGCTTTTATTGCCCAAGAACAATTCAACTCACTGAAAGAAGCATTTTAGAAAGTACACAACAAAATATCACACAGTAAACCAATTAGTAAAGAATCAATAACAGCATCGATAGAGACTTATATGTCTTTGTTCAGAAAGCTATTCCCTAGTAAGACAATTCATAAACAGCACATATTAGAAAAACATTGCGCAGACTGGATCAGAACTCATGATGTATGATTGAGATAATTGTTAGCTCTCATGTTCTGGGGACAATTGGGTGTGTTATTTTAAGGTTATAAATGTGGACATGCAATTTAAACTTTCAATAATTAATGTTTGACGCATGAAACCAAAACAAAACTTTGATATCCATTTTCTGCAGGTTTTCTACTTTTGATTTCTGTAATTTGTTATGCATGTTGATTGTGACCGTTTTAGTGTAAATTGAATTAGAAACAAACCATAACAAAATGTAAAAAAAAAAACGTAAATTTTACACTATTTCAGACTATTATATCTTCTGTTCTAATTGTGATAAAATGTTTGTTCTTGTTCTAAAATTTACTCTAACATTTATAGTCTAGCTTTACGCAAAATTAAAGCCGGTATTTATAATAATAAAGTAGCATAAAAGCAATTCAAACATGTTTCGGGGACAATTGGGTGTGTTATTTTAAGGTAATAAATGTGGACTTGCAATTTAAACTTTCAATAATTAATGTTTGACGCATGAAACCAAAACAAAACTTTGATATCCATTTTCTGCAGGTTTTCTACTTTTGATTTCTGTAATTTGTTATGCATGTTGATTGTGACCGTTTTAGTGTAAATTGAATTAGAAACAAACCAAAACAAAATGTAAAAAAAAAAAACGTAAATTTTACACTATTTCAGACTATTATATCTTCTGTTCTAATTGTGATAAAATGTTTGTTCTTGTTCTAAAATTTACTCTAACATATCTAGTCTAGCTTTACGCAAAATTAAAGCCGGTATTTATAATAATAAAGTAGCATAAAAGCAATTCAAACATGTTTTGGGGACAATTGGGTGTGTTATTTTAAGGTAATAAATGTATGGCTCCTCGAGTCTGCTTGTGTACGGCAGCGCCACCCCCCGGGCAACGGCTTTGACTGGCCGGCCAAACTACATGAGTAAATTGAAAAAGGGAGGTCCCCCTTAAACAGTACACACAACTGCTGGCCGAACGGGCGGATGATCAATAATATTTTGACAACGGCTTCTAGGGCAGGAGTTGGAAAGGCCTGGTATCGGGCTGAGGGCGCACCACGGACTGTAATGGTAAGCGGCCAGAACCATCCAGAAAGCAATGGCAAACTACTGGATGTACAATGCCAAGAAATCCATAATGGCTAATCTGAATACTACACAAAGATCTGGTGGTGAGGCCCCCAGGCCAGGCAGATCATATTTAACTGGGGAAGAGATCGTTGGCAGCGTCAGTACAGGTAATCGTGATGTTCATATACTCAGGCAAAGAGAGAGGAGGTCAGAGCGGCGTAGGCTTCTACCTGTCTAAAAGGACAGCTGCCTCACTATTAGGATATAATCCCATAAATGACCGCATTGTCACAATCAGACTGAAAGGAAAAAGAAAGAACATCACAATTATACAAACATATGCGCCAACAGCAGCTGCTGAAGAACAGGAAATTGAAGATTTTTACAATGAACTGCAAAATGCATTAGAGAAAGCAAATAAGCAAGATATTAGGATAATAATGGGAGATTTTAATGCCAAAGTTGGAAACGAAAGATTAGAACATGAAAAAAAGAGTGAAAGGAAGTTATGGATTGGGCCAGAGAAATGAGAGAGGAGAACGCTTGACAACATTCTGCCTAGAAAACAACCTAGTCATCACGAATACTCTTTTTATGCAACACCCTAGAAGACTATATACATGGACGTCACCGGACGGAAAAAGCAAGAACCAAATAGATTATATCTTAATACAACAAAGGTGGCGATCTTGTATCTCATCCATCAAGACGTTCCCAGGAGCAGACTGTGACTCCGACCATGAACTTCTTGCTGCAAACTTCAAGATCAAATTGAAAAAAAGTCGTTACAAGCGACAAAATAATACGTTATGACACAAGCACCATACCAGAAGAGTACAGTGTCGATATTCAGAACAAATTTGACATTCTTATGGCAGTACTTAGGATCAATCATTAACAGCTCTGGCGACTGTGCAGTAGAAATTAAAAGAAGACTTGCAATTGCTTCACATAAGCTAATACAGATGAAAAACCTATGGCAAGGCACAAGCAAAGAAACAAAGTTACAACTGATCAGAGCATGTATATTCCCAGTAGCAACATACGGCTGCGAGACTTGGACACTAAATAAAACAGTTGCAAAAAAGATTACATCATTCGAAATGAAATGCTACAGAAGGATGTTGAGAATACCCTGGACAGAAAAAAAAGACCAACAGAGAAGTACTGCACTCACTAAACGTACAGGAACATTGGCTCCTAAATACCATCGCAATAAGGAAGCTGAAATTTTTCGGTCATATAAAAAGACATAAAAGTCTGGAAAAAACAGTGATGGAAGGCATGGTCCCTGGAAAAAGGGGAAGGGGTCGACCTAGACGACGGTGGACCCAGGACATCACAGAGAGTCTGAACTTGTCTTTGGCTGATGCAGGTCGACTTGCCCAGAATCGTGATGCGTTCAGAGCAGCTGTAATGGAGACAACGTTCTGGAAAGAATATGTCACATGATGATGATGATGGCAGTACAGGAGGAAATGACACCAGATGAACTTGCTAATAACATCAGAGATGTATATATTACAAATGCACAGAGGTTAATTCCTAAAAGAAGCATAAAGAGACGAGAATACATCTCAGACGAAACACTGAAGTTGGTGGTAGAGAGAAGAAAAATGAAGTCCAAAAAAGATACAGAAAATCAGGAGTTGTACAAGGAATACACAAAGCAGATTAAAAAACGAGTCAGACAAGACAAACAACAATACATAAACGACACCTGCAGGAAAATAGAGGAAATGCGCGAACAGGGATTGAGTAAGAATATGTTTTCTGAAGTAAGAACATTGAAAAACAGCACCTTTAAATCATCACCTCGAGCAATAAACGACAAGAAAGGCGACACTCTAACAGAACGTAAAGATATTCTGAACAGATGGAAGGAGTACTGTCAAGAAATGTATACGGAAATAAACAAAGCGGCAGATAACAACGTCATGAATGAAGCGGAACGTGAACCAGAACCTACCATAGAGGAAGTCCGGAATGCAATCAAACACTTAAAAAGTGGAAAATCTCCTGGTTGTGATGAAATAACAGCTGAAATGATACAGGCAGGAAGAGAAGGCAGCGCTCGTATATACCATGCATTATGCTGCAAGATCTGGCAAAGCGGAATTTGGCCCAAGGAATGGAAAAGATCAATTTACATACCCTTGCCAAAAAAAAGGGCAACCTGAAACTGTGCACAAACTACAGAACTATAGCTCTTATAAGCCATGCCAGCAAAATACTTTTACAAATCATAATGAAAAGGATGCAACAAAAGCTAGAAACAGAAATAAATGAAGTACAGGCGGGTTTTCGACCAGGTAGAGGCACTAGGGATCATATATTCAACATGAGGATCATCATAGAAAAGTGTAGAGAATTCAACGTTGACCTACATACTTGTTTCATTGATTACACAAAAGCTTTCGATTGTGTACAACATCAGCAGTTATGGGCTATTATGAAAAATATGGGATTTCCAAACCACCTTATACAACTCATCGCACTGCTGTACCAAGAACAACAGGCAGCCGTAAGAATAGAGGGGGAAACATCAGAATGGTTTGAAGTACAGAAAGGAGTAAGACAAGGCTGTACCCTTTCCCCTTACCTGTTTAACATTTATGCCGAGAATATCATGAGAAACGTAAGAGATGACCAAGAACACACAGAGTTTGACTCATTTAACATCGGCGGGTACCAGATCCCGGAAATCAGATATGCTGACGACACAGTCCTCCTATCGACCAACCCAGAAGGACTTGAACAATTACTTCTGTCCACCAAAAAACACAGCGAGGCCCAGAATCTATACCTAAACACCAAGAAGACCAAAGTATTGACAACAGACAAAGTAAAGACCAAACCAGAAATTGAAATTGATAACGAAGAACTGGAAAGTGTCAATGAATTCGAATACTTAGGATCAATCATTAACAGCTCTGGCGACTGTGCAGTAGAAATTAAAAGAAGACTTGCAATTGCTTCACATAAGCTAATACAGATGAAAAACCTATGGCAAGGCACAAGCAAAGAAACAAAGTTACAACTGATCAGAGCATGTATATTCCCAGTAGCAACATACGGCTGCGAGACTTGGACACTCAATAAAACATTTGCAAAAAAGATTACATCATTCGAAATGAAATGCTACAGAAGGATGTTGAGAATACCCTGGACAGAAAAAAAGACCAACAGAGAAATACTGCACTCACTAAATGTACAGGAACATTGGCTCCTAAATACCATCGCAATAAGGAAGCTGAAATTTTTCGGTCATATAAAAAGACATAATAGTCTGGAAAAAACAGTGATGGAAGGCATGGTCCCTGGAAAAAGGGGAAGGGGTCGACCTAGACGACGGTGGACCCAGGACATCACAGAGAGTCTGAACTTGTCTTTGGCTGATGCAGGTCGACTTGCCCAGAATCGTGATGCGTTCAGAGCAGCTGTAATGGAGACAACGTTCTGGAAAGAATACGTCACATGATGAAAATGAAATGTGGACTTGCAATTTAAACTTTCAATAATTAATGTTTGACGCATGAAACCAAAACAAATCTTTGATATCCATTTTCTGCAGGTTTTCTACTTTTGATTTCTGTAATTTGTTATGCATGTTGATTGTGACCGATTTAGTGAAAATTGCATTATAAACAAACCATAACAAAATATAAAAAAAACGTAAATTTTACACTATTTCAGACTATTATATCTTCCTTTCTAATTGTGATAAAATGTTTGTTCTTGTTCTAAAATTTACTCTAACATTTCTAGTCTAGCTTTACGCAAAATTAAAGCCGGTATTTATAATAAAAAAGTAGCCTAAAAGCATTAATTAAGCCCTATCAAAAGTAAACATCGCCACATGTTTTTCCCATTAGGAAGCTGACCACGTGACCTCTGTCAAGTGGGCTATAAATAGCGCGGTCGGGGAAAAAGGGGAAATAACTAAAAGATCGCTCGCAAACAGCCGTGGAAGGCGCGAATGTGTTTAGGCTCGTATCTGTGGTGTAATGCAACCCATACACTCACATGCAGTAGTCAAGGATACTTGAACACTGCTGGCACGTTTCAAAAACATTTATTGACGATAACACACATAGCATCAACAGGAACAGTCAGTGTAAACAAGGTCATGCTGACCGGAAATCATTAGATACACATCAGGCATTCAAAAGGCTGGTAAGCATTCCAATATTCGTATATGGTCAATGGTAACGTTATTCAATGACAGTTCACAATGCCGCTTTGTTATCTCTGACTAAACGCGTCAGGTACCTTAATCACCCTGACATACAGGTACAACTTGGCTTTCCCCGCCAATTGCACATTATCAGGCTGTAGTATATTAGCCTTAACACAGGCCTCGTTATGGCGTCATCTGTGTACTTCTTCTAAGCAGGTTAACATCAACCCTGCAGTAATGCTTATGTAGACATAAATACCGCCAATCTGCGGTTCCCACAATATAACTTCGTCACTGGACTTCTGGATGAATTAAAGACTAATAGTCTTGGATGGCTACCTTGAGCACAACATATAAGTTCTGAAATGTAGGACCGGTGAGCTGTAGTTCACAGACTAGGTAATCTTCTAACATGTTCTGCCACTGTAGTGGATTTGATGGTACTGTATGGTTGTGATATTACCTAGTGTGATGCATGAGGTCAGCTGTGAAGGCTCCTGAGATAAATGTAGCTGTGAATTTACAGAAGGCCCTTCTTGCTACCACTTACGACCTCACACATATCTTTTTTTACTAATGAATGTGGCTACGTTAAAAATCTAGGGTACTGATATGGAATGTGTTGTGGTAGATTACATACACACACACACAGATATTTAATAAGTCTAATAATATTAATAGAATTTATAACACACTGAACTAACTCAAGCTGTTTAAAATTTTGATATTAAATTTTCTTTAAGTTTATTTGTTCTGAACCAAGGTTTTATTTTGGTCAGAACATATGAAAGATTTTGAAATTATGAATGAAATGCATGAATATATGGCATAATAAATGAAAGGTGTGTGCATATGTATTTTACAAGACTAGTTAATATTACTACTGTTTATATTTGTAATTTATCTGGGAGAACGATTAATGGATGTGCTGTTGGGGTGGCTTCATCACCCCCAGTCTATGACTACCAAACATTGTCCATTTACTGATGGGAAAAATACAAGTTTATTTCCCAACATGGTATGTTCTAGTTGATGGGAATATAATTGGGGTGTTAGGTAGAAAATAAGTTGGTGAATGTCCAGCAGGCCAGACGCTCACGTATCTTGACTGAGTAGTTCTGGTGCTGGAATCTGGTGGCCCCACCTCTCCGTGCTTGGGGGCAATCTAAGGCTGCTCTGCCAAAATACTCGACTGCACGGGTCCACACTTGTATTTTTCAACACCGCATTTGACACCACTTTGGTGCCAAATAAAAAACTCACAGTTCTGAAATAAAAGTATTGGGTCATGTGTCAGAACTCTACCTTCTGAGCCACTTCTACACTCAACACTACACAACAACACCACATAGACGGGGTCAGATCTCTCTGACCATACAGCACATCTTACCAAGTTGGTTTCACATAGTATAAGTTCCCCAAGACTACATATTCTGAAATATGTTCATTAGCTTCCTGCCATTGAATAGGATAGGTGATATGTTCCACTGATCTCAACACTTGATCTGCCCTTCATAATCCTTGCTGGCGTTTATGTATTTTGTTTGTCTCTAGACCCTGAACTGGGGCTGGGGATCTAGAGCGAATTCTTACTTGTTGTAAGGGATAGATTATGATATGGCAGTATCAATTCACTCGAAACATTAAACAATATTAAAATATACAAAGAAATACTTTCAGTCTTACCAGAATTATGAATAGAGAACACAGTTATATGCTAGCAAAACTCAGCTGAGCTGCTGGCTCTAGTATGGCGTCCCTCTAAATATTGCAATTAGCTTCTGGGAATTACACCACTGAAGAATTACTGTGTCTACTACTGGACAATTTATGATGAATGGCAAAGATGCGCGTCTGAGCGCCGATAATATGTTTATCCGTGGCCAATCACCGCCCTTCCCCCTTTTCAAATTTCAAACCTCCTACCAAAAGTCAATTCAGTCATACCTCAGTCAAGTATGTATTTTTGTCTGTTGGTCCGTCTGTCTCTACTTGCGTTTTTTTCAAAAACACACTTATTTATACATGCATTTCCTACACGAATCTGCCTCTAGAGTTATTTTTAGCCACAACTTTCCACTAATTCCCCCTCTCTTTCATTCATCTAGATTTTAGCACTTGAGTCTCAAGGCCGCAATTTTTTGAAAATTAGTGACATGTTTTTGTTTCAATGCAGTCGCTCGCTGATATGAACAACACAGTCTTTTGTCAATATCTTCATTATTATCTATCCGTCTATATAAATGAAAGCATATTATTTCTCTGCTCAAGATGGGCCATCAGGCCAGCTAGGTTTTATATTCCTAACATTATTATTAAGAAAAAGTTACTTTTCAAGGTTAGTTGTTTTTTTGAAATATGTTAGAGCATCTTATGTAATGCGTTTGCCGCTGAATTCAAATAAAAGGACTAAGTATCGAAAAAGCGTCCAAGAAATGACTGTTGCGTATAATAACTAAGGTCCCTTTTGTCAATTTCTTTACCTTGTGTCAACTTGGGGACGTGAATTTTTTTCCTTTCCCCACCAATTGCGTCTTTTTAGCCTTGCTAGTTACAAGCACGTGTTCAGTCATATTTTTTCCTTTTGATCTCCGTTCTCATCCCGTCTACAAGGGTAAACGTTTTGCCTTCACGTCTAACAAGTTAATTTTCATGGCGGGTAGTGACCCGTGGCATGGGCGATCATGTCTTCTAGTAGCTTACGCATTATTTTTATCCCTACATTTTATCTTTGGAGATATTTTAACGTTGTATCACGGTTAATTTTATCACAGCCACCGAAAGCGTAATAATGGAAAAAGTCGGTATTACCTGGAACCGAATCCTCAGAACACAATAAGGAACTCTGTCGTCATTCCGACGCACAGAGAATCACTGGGGAGACCTGCCAACGCAGTCACTTCGAAGATTTACCCCGAAAAACACAATGGACCTCATGTCCCTCAGAAGCCAGCTTACATCCCGGCCTGACGGAAGTATCAACTTGGCGCTCAAATCTGCGCATGGGCATAAGCCCCGAACTGTTTACCTTTGACCCTGTCTTCACACAGGTCAAACGCACTGAAAAAACCAAAAGGGAAGATAACCCCAAATCAACCTGACATCGCAAAGTAAAGACATAATTATTCACCTACACTAGGGTGAAAAATCATACGACAAATAACTTGACATATGACTCCGTCGAAAATGACAGCAACATATTACTACACACCCCCCCCCCCCCCCCCCCCCCCCTGTAAAAAAAATGATACTTTTTAAAAAAAATATATCTACGAGCAAGACAGCACAAGCATCACTTACGCGCTCATGAAAGAATGAACCTAATATCAGGTACAATGGACGCACAAATAAAGCGTCTGTAGAGGATACAAAACATCTCCCAACATAAGAGAAAATATTTCTCAAAGCAAAACAAATTCAGGAGGTATCATTAAAGAACCTGAGTTGCTGGCAATACCAAGACACATATCAAACATTATTAAATACTATAATTATAGCAATATACAAATATCATGAATTACAATGCTATATTAGCAACATATCACTAATAAATGGACAAAATCAAATTTGTTAAATTCTTTATACATCATCCAAATAGTGACACAATTATGTTAATATATATTTTAATATTAAGAACAGACATAAGTCTGGAAGTGTATCAGGAATACTAGGACACCAGAGCTAAGTAGATTCATGTTGAGATCTACCATCACAACGAGATCTATCAAAATTATTATCTCTGTTGAGACCATTGCTCTTATTTGAACTCCATTTACCATAGTTATGAAAAGTTGTGTTATTACCCTTATGATCAAAATTCCTATTACGTGGATTTTGTTGTCCACAAAAATAATTATTATGAGATTGGTAACCTCTATCAAAGTTCTTATAGTCACTGGGACCAAAATGTTGAGGACCATTAAATCCCCTCCAATTCTTTAAAGAAGAATCATTACGTTATGGACGCGTTTGGTACTGTCCACAATCACGGTTATTTCTCTTAGTAAAGTTACTTTTATTTTTCCCTGTACCAATATGCATAACAGGTACATCGTACTGACAGAGCTGAGTACGATGGGTACTAACAGTTTTGTTTTCTTTTACCCTCTTATTAGGAATCTGGGAATTCGATGCACGGTTTCCCTGAGGAATCTTATCATGACACTTATCAAAGTCCTCACCGTGATCCAAAGTTGATTTATCTTTGTTGGCCTCACGCCAACTCCCATTAGAGGCAGTATCGTTATCATGTGGGAAACCATATTTTCCACGAAACGACTTGTTCACATATTGTTTAGTTTTACTATGAGCATTGAGTGCCTGTCGCTGGCTCTTTGCATTTGTAGCATATTGACCCTCAGCTTTATATCTAAATCCATTCACCTTATTAGTAGACAACATTTTATTGTTCAAAACAATATCTAATAACCCATCAATTCTGTTGCGAAGTTTTGTAATTTCTACTTCTGCAACAGCTTTCTCTCTAGAAACAGCTTTATGAACTCTCTCGTTGACTTTAACATGAAGCCTGTTGCAATCTAACGTTAAGTCATCTAACTGTGAAGTTAGTCTTCTCTTTAACAATTCTTTCTCTAAGATCATTACTCAACTTTTCCTTTTCAGATGTAGTTTCTAAAACCTTAGCTTTCTCTTGAACAAGTTCAAGTCTGAGTGCTTCCATATCACTATGATGAGTAGTCCTAAGTTCATCAACTTTCTCATCTTTTTCTTTATTCGCTCTCAACTGTGTCAACTCCAGTTGTAGTGACTGAATCTCAATATCCTTCTTATTCTTAAACATCTTCATCTCCTCCAGAGATTCCATACTCTTCTTTATAGCAGTACTTCGCAGAAGATTCACCTCACTTCTTAACTCCAGAATTGTTTCTTCATAAGACTTCTTGTCTTGTCCGGCCTGAAGTTGTACTTTGCGACACATTTCTTGCGCACTAGCAAGTTCTAAGTTTGCTTTATGTAAGTCATCTTCATGTCTCTTAGCTTCAATCCTTTCAGGAACAACCATATCCTTCTCAGGGAATATTGCATTCTTTTCTTTAAGTTGGCTCTCGAGATTACTATTATCATGCAAGAGACGAAGAAGTGTTTTATTATAGGACTTTTCCCGTTCCTGAGCCTGAACTTTTAACATCTCACAGTCCATTTTGACTTGCTTTAGCTCACTATTAAGAGACTGTTCTTTACCAAGATGATTGTTCTTCATTAAGCTCACTTCAACTTCTAACTCCTTTTTCTCCATGAGTAATCTTTCAATATTTTTTTGTTTTTCCTCAGTCACTTTCTCCTGTTGACACAGAACCTTTCTGAGTCCTTGATTACCCCGATTAAGCTCTGTTACTCTTTTATCCAGAACTTTCATGTTCTGCTCCATCGTAATTTGCTTAGTAATCTTTTATTTCAAAGAGTTACCTCATCTTCTAACTCCTTCTTTTGTCTAAGGGAGAATTCACCAAATTTCTTATTATCCGCTATCAATTCCGTCACTTTACTCTTCAATGTAGCATTTTCACGATTCATTTCTGAGAACTTCTTCTCATTCTGCCTTTTTAACTGTTGTAGCTCATCAGTAATAGCTTTCTTGTCACCCTGAAGATCATTTATCGTTTTCTTCAACGCATCCAACTCAACAACATTACCTTCATCATAAAAGAGTGTGGATAGTGATTTAGAAAGTCTAACTACTCTATCTTTAGAATAGCCATTTCTATAATTATATATAGCATATTCTCTAAGACCCTCACTCGCCTGAAGTAGGAAATGCTCTGTGGCATAATCCTCACAGTCTTCACCAAATAAATGTAATTTTTTTCTTCCTTTCTGAAGAAAATGATGTACAATATCCATCATATCTGACCTTATGTCTGACATTATGTCTGATAATGTGAGATCAGTAACCTGAAATAATTAAATAAATTACCTTATCCCACTTCAATGGGAGACAAGTCTTCAATACTAGACTTGTATACTCAGTTCAGTTTATTTCACTCTCTTTGAGAGACAAGTCTTAGTCAAAGACCTTGTATGGTTACCTTGCTTCTTTATAATAATATTCTATCCATAATCTCAATATGAATAGTGTATCACCTTAATACCAATAATAATAATACATGACCAAGTATATGTATGTAGACTGTGTATGACAATAATACAAGTAACATAAATATCATCAATGGAATGTGTTGCAAACAAATTTTAGTTACAAATAACAATATAGTAACTCTCTTGCTCTTTGTCAACACCGGAGTACAATGTAGTGGTCTCCAGGAACATAATGTCACTATGACCTTCTCGATGAATTGTTGAGGCTTGAGGCCCAATGTTGAAAACGTTCGTAGACGGTATTGTTTACCAAAATACTTGATCTCGAACTATGTGACTTGATCGCTCAGACGTTGGAAAGTCTGTTGCCTGTAACGGTAAACAACCAGCGGTACTGTTTACTAAAGGACTTGACTTGTGTAGCTGTAACGTGTAAACAACCAGCGATACTGTTTACAGTAAGGAATCGACTTGTGTGCAGCTGTGGTCCACGTAGCAATATTGTATAGATGCTAACTCCAGTACTTGTACCAACTGTGGTTCATGTAGCATTATCACACAGATGCTAACACTGTTTATGTGGGTAAAATAGTCGATGACCTAATTCTACTGTCCTGTGTAGCCAAAACTTGAAAATGTAGAGTATGTGTGTTATTCTCTTTTTCTGTCCAGCCTAAACCCACAGATCTGGTCTACCAATGTAAATTTCTGGACCACACTGGAGACATCATAAATTTAGCAGAAGAGCCCACGGAACTGGTCCACCAGAAATGTACCTGTCTTTTTTCGTTCTTGTTGAGGTGATCACTGGCCCAAGACAGTATACATGTTGTTAGGTGTGTAGTGCTGGCGTATGATGAACTGAGTGTGGGTGCGAATGAAGGCGCGAATGTGTTTAGGCTCGTATCTGTGGTGTAATGCAACCCATACACTCACATGCAGTAGTCAAGGATACTTGAACACTGCTGGCACGTTTCAAAAACATTTATTGACGATAACACACATAGCATCAACATGAACAGTCAGTGTAAACAAGGTCATGCTGACCGGAAATCGTTAGGTACACATCAGGCATTCAAAAGGCTGGTAAGCATTCCAATGTTCATATATGGTCAATGGTAATGTTATTCAATGACAGTTCACAATGCCGCTTTGGTATTTCTGACTAAACGCGTCAGGTACCTTAATCACCCTGACATACAGGTACAACTTGGCTTTCCCCGCCAATTGCACATTATCAGGCTGTAGTATATTAGCCTTAACACAGGCCTCGTTATGGCGTCATCTGTGTACTTCTTCTAAGCAGGTTAACATCAACCCTGCAGTAATGCTTATGTAGACATAAATACCGCCAATCTGCGGTTCCCACAATATAACTTCGTCACTGGACTTCTGGATGAATTAAAGACTAATAGTCTTGGATGGCTACCTTGAGCACAACATATAAGTTCTGAAATGTAGAACCAGTGAGCTGTAGTTCACAGACTAGGTAATCTTCTAACATGTTCTGCCACCGAAAGCGTAATAATGGAAAAAGTCGGTATTACCTGGAACCGAATCCTCAGAACACAATAAGGAACTCTGTCGTCATTCCGACGCACAGAGAATCACTGGGGAGACCTGCCAACGCAGTCACTTCGAAGATTTACCCCGAAAAACACAATGGACCTCATGTCCCTCAGAAGCCAGCTTACATCCCGGCCTGACGGAAGTATCAACTTGGCGCTCAAATCTGCGCATGGGCATAAGCCCCGAACTGTTTACCTTTGACCCTGTCTTCACACAGGTCAAACGCACTGAAAGAACCAAAAGGGAAGATAACCCCAAATCAACCTGACATCGCAAAGTAAAGACATAATTATTCACCTACACTAGGGTGAAAAATCATACGACAAATAACTTGACATATGACTCCGTCGAAAATGACAGCAACAGTGGGTGGTCCCATAAATCTGTCTTTGGTAAAAATGGGTTTTCGCTTGTCTCAGTATTTAGTCTGAGAATTAACAATATTCTAGCACTGCATTCAAAAACTTTGGTCACGAAAGAACTCAACTCGAATGATAAGCAGCCTGTGCTTAGGCGTAAGACTTGCTTTTGACAAAGCTTCGCTTTTTTGCAAAAGTACAATCGAGTGGGTGAGTGAGATATATATTTGATTACATTCTATTTCATGTATGTAATATCATTTTAGATGGTTATTGTTCAAGAGTATAACTGATCTTTTGATGTTATAAAGGCATTTTATAATTAACTAGTAAGACTGAATGTTGTGTGCATTGTGATAGATACACATAAGCCTTGAGCGTCATAACAGACTAGTATCTAGTGAGATGAATCATCTTCCCTTGGTGTCATTGTTGACTATAATCTTATGGATGAGTTATCTCCCCTGTGTTTTTGCCATTGAATGGAATTTAAAGCATATTTCAGAGAGTGCGTATTTGCTAACATTTGGATGTGCTGAGTTAATATTTTAATGCTCTAATTTTTTAAAGGAGTAATTCAATTCCTAATTGTATTGGGTTAGAGAATCAAATCCAGCTGGTGCAATTTAATGATAATGATAATAATAATAATAATAGTAATAATAATAATATTAATACAGAAGTATGAATGGCTTTGTAAGAGTGTCTATTTGAGTTCTGGATAATGAGTAGAGCCTGAAACATTGAATACTGATTGTAACAAAAGATTTGATTTATTGCAATACTCTAGTGAACATGGTAGAGATTAAGCAGACACCATGTGTTATGAAGGACTATTAGTGATGGTGGTTAACTGTACATGTTGAAGATGTCTTTTATGATATATCTGATTTACTGACTTAGCAAACCAGTAAATACCCTTATGATGTGTAGTATGCTTACATGGTATTTGTCTCACATGCATAAACTGTAGGGCAGCAGTACAAAAGACAAATGTTGGTCTGTATTGTGAATTCTGAGTGACAGGCGACACAAAGACTTAATAATTAATCTCTCTCAAATGGAAGATTACCGAAGTCGTGTTGTATCTTCCCCAGTTCTTTTAGGGTAGACTACACCAGGAGCTTTCATCTTCATCGATGACATCGAAACCTGGATCAGGGAAATGGAACTTCCAACCCCTGAGATAGATCTACACCTAACACCCAACCCTTTTCTTTCACCCGGAGAAATCAGGGAGTGACCATGATTGCTGTCAGGAATCCAGATAAGTGGCACTATCAAGAACCAACCACTTCTTCAATCAAACTTAAGAAATGTCCTGTCATGAATTATCAACAGTTTTGTAAACCACTATAACCACTATAAACACAACTTCATCAATGTCCTAATGCTGAAAGATAAATAGTCTTTGTTTAAAAACTCAAGTCAAATTCTATAACTCCTGAGAGACAGTGTCAATACCTTTAGACATTATTGCATTCTCAACCTGCTAAGAGACAGTTACTTTCCAGTATCCCTATTAAGAGATCTGCCAGTGATTCTCCCTCTATTTTCTTCCTGCGGAACTTACATTTTCTGCAGATTTTCTTCGAGCCAAATTTCAGTGAAATTATCTTGGACAGTCTTGGTACTTATTCATACATTCATTTTCTTCCGTCTATCCATCACTATAATCAGCCAGCCACAGGTGTGTTTTATTCGAAACCTGAATTACGTTTTTTTTTTTTTTTTAAATTTTAGTCAGTACATTTTCGGGGTTAACTGAAGAGTCCCAGAAGACTGACAAAAAGCCATATAGTACAAATGTGGAAAAAAAGTGTAATAAAAGGAAGGTCACGCAATTTTCACTATTTTTAAACACCTCCACCCCCGGTCACACTTTTTCACAAAAACCCAGACCCCCTTTGTGTGACCTCAATAATTTCTTAACACCCCCCCCCCCAATTTTGAAAGAAATAGTGCTTCATTCAGGGCTTTGTAGCCGAGTCCGAAGCTGGAACGCGGAGCAGCAGGTTTTTTACAGGACCTGGACCAGAGTGGGAGCACAGAAAACCTTCCCTGCTCCACTGCTACAGTTTCTTTCTTTTTTTTTTCAATCCAAAATGAATGATATTATGATAAACGTATAACAAAGACATAATACATTTAATAGATGTGTTTTATTCCCTCACTTAATTCAACATGTAGAAGATCCAACAAGAAAATCAACACATCAAAGACAGAAACAATGAAGATTAGCAGATCGCCAGGCCCACATAACATGCATATTAACATTAGGCTTAAGCAGGTTCCAGAGTTCAAATACCTGGGAAGCATTTGACTGAAAATGAAAGTCTTGACAAGAAAATTAAAATATGATATCAACAAGCCAGTGCAGTGACTTACCAACTGTCACCACTACTCATACATAAAAACATCAGTATGGAAACTAAACGACAGCTGATACATAGTCAGCTCTTTGCTACTAGTGTCAAAAATGGTCCCTGACCCAAGCACATGGGAGAAAAATCAGATCCTGCGTAATGAAATGTTTAAGAAAATCCATTAAAGTTATCAGGAGAAACAGAATGAGAAATGATGACATTATAAAAATTGTAGGAACTACATCTTGTATCAAGTATAAAGAGAGACAGAAAATTAATTGGTTTTGCCATCTTATGAGAATAGTGCCCGATAAACTACTACTACGCGGCGACGACAGCAGAAGATCTGGTTTCAGAACATTGGGAAGACCAAGAGACAGATGGATAGACAACATCACATACATCCTACAACAACACATACATCCTACAACAACACCGGCTCACAGCAGCCAACGTGACATACTCAAGAAAGCACACTTCAGCCCCCTACTACGCTTCATGGCAATGATGGAAGTGAGAAGTAGGTCAAGTATTGAACTCGGAAATTGTTTTCTTCAAATTTTTGATTGGAAAAAAAATTGCACACTTGTCTGTTCACAGAAAAGCTTTATACTCGAAGCAACAACGCATTTGTATTATTCAAATGTTGACAGAACTGGAATTATGTAATAAACTTACTAATTATAAATGTCCGTTTTATTTATTTTAAAATGTCAAATTTATTTTAAGCAGAAATCAGTTATTTCCATCAAGTTTCAAGGTTTTATATACAATTTTTTTTTTTAAAGAAGTAGAAAGTAATCAATACTTCTGAAGTGGCAAGTCTGTAGTGATAGTACTAGTATATTATAAGCTGGTACGTTATGAAAAGAGATTATTACGTTATTTGTTTATTACTTTTTGAAGGCCACACAAAGAAACATTTGGTTGCTCCAACAGAAATTGCAAGTTTATCGATGGCATAAAAGAAAAATTCAAATCTACCTTCATTTTAAAGAAAAAAATGCTCTCGTTTGACGAGGCGCGCTCTGTCAAACTAATGTAGAACGATTGTTTTCGGCTTTAGAGTTAATTTTAAATTACCTGATGTTGGGTTCGTTTGTTGTTGTTTGAAAGTGTGAAAATGGGTTTGTTGAATCTGTCTACTTGACATAACGCGAATGGATTCAATTTCTGAACGAAGTAGTAAAAAGTCAACTTGAACTTCCAACCATGGGCATATCAACTAATGCCAAGAAGGTGTATAGTTCATTCAATTTATTTGACATCATACGGTTGACTAGACGAACATTCAATGTTGACGACGGATGGTTGACGTTCACTGGACAGCACACAACGTTAAGTTTTCATATTTCAAATTACAGTTAATTCGTTCCTTAAGATAACCTCTTAAGTAACGTCAGACTAGTTATACAGTGTTCATAACATGGCATCCAATTAAACAAATGAGGCAGTTATATAAGATATGTCAATATTCCACTGTCCTATGACCTTGGCAATGACGGAGAACCTTGTCAGGTCTTTTATCTCATATAATGTTCCGATACTACGTATCTCCTTTTAGTACTGGCCTCTTATTTTCAATCAATGAAGAATAACAATAATATACTTTTCTGCCCACGACCTTCGTGGCATCATAGCTTAGATATAGCAAATACTTGAGTCACCTCTGCTTTGCGGGGTACGTATTCGTAACGGCCGAATACTGATTTTATATCATAAATATATATCAAGCCAATCCTGGATGATCCTAACGTCGGAATCCGTCGGCTTTACAATTCATATAATAAGTTTCAAGTAGGACTCCATTTTTGCACCAATACGTCATTGGTACAACTAGACGTCTACATGAGAACGAAATACATAGTTATCTAAAATCATACTTGCTTCTTTTCCCAAGAAATATCACTAGAATGCTGTTGACCCGAGTCCTCATCTTGCTAACAGACGGACGGTCATACACAATAAAAATATACCCGCAACACGGGTTCGAACGCCAAGAATCAATGGACTGATTCTTGGGCACTAAACTTCTCAACCCCAGCTATGACGTAGACTGACTGTCTAGATACACGTGCGGTCTGCATAACCCCCTATACGCCTTAGTGCACAACCGTGCGCTACTGAAATCAAACTCACCAATAAGACTTACTCTCATGTGAGTCGGTGCGCAAAGTTTCTTACAGAGGTAGGACAACATATTTATAATATGATACTACCTTCATCTGTAAAGGAGTGTAGAGGTCTACGAAAAGGGCTCTACACCTGACCTAGGCTGTGAAATAAAATTTGGTTGCAGCAATATATTATTTCCGGTGTGATGCTGACCACATCACCCCTAGTGTGCCGACGGTCGAGAAAATATGGGCCTAACACCAAATTCCCAATATGCCTCAATGGGCGTGTAAGGGGTTCCTTTTTAAAAAAAAATATATTATTTACAAATAAAAGAAATCATAAGACTGGCGGAATTATTCTAGTTTAAATGACATTTAAATTGGTTGAGACTTCTTGAATAAATAATATTTCTTTTCCGAAGTTATAGTGTGCATTTGTTTAACAAAATTAAGTCAGAGTTCGAAGCGGAACCGGAATGGGGCTGGAGCAGTCACTGTCGATTCCGGAGCGGAGCTAGAACAGCTCAATTTAAACATTTGACTGCTCCAAATCCCTGGTCTAATTAACCTGGCTTTTACAAATATCTTTCCTTTCATACGCTGCCTCCCAACACGAGACATGGTCTAATCCCTGTCCTACTCCTCGAAAGGCTTTCGCATTACCCACACAAAAATAAATAATAATTATAAATCAATCAATACAAATGATAACGTTCACGGCAGCATTAATGTTTTCAACTTAAATGTGTGTTTTTTTTTAATCTCGTCGGACTGTTGTCGTTATGCTGTTTATTTGCTATTGTTGTTTTTTTAAATCTAATTTTGATCATCACTACAGTTTATACTGTCTTTTGTTTTTCAAGGTGTATATTTATCGTACAGTTGGTCAATCTTTATCGCTCTATCTTTTCCAACATCTTTCTTATTTTATTTTCTCCCACATTGTGCTCTTTCATCGGTGTTAAAGTACCACATTTGCTCTTTCATCGTTGTACAAGTAATCTTTAATCACGATTGGACCTTAAACTGTAATCTTTATTACTCCAGACTTGTAACTTTACACTCTTTGATTTAGTCCTTCTTCTTACATTATCTTTTGAAATCCATATTGCCTTGTGTGAAATCTTGGGAAACACACCTGGATATAGAACGATTTCTTTTGATACATAGTCCCTAGGCAGATATCCCCAGACAGGCCACCTAGATATATTGATTATTCTAGGAGACCTGGCTGGACAGTGGTGATATGCCTTTTCTTGGCGAGCCCGCTGTTCAAACAAATCCGTGTCATACCACATTGGGAAACAATGACCCGCGGCCATAGACTCAGGCGACAAAGGGCTCGCGATGCGGCACCCTGATTACATAGCGAGATATGAATGAAGGATTTCAGAATGAATGAAGGGAACAAAGGATAAGTCGCGCGCCAGTGAACGCATGCAAAACCGCACGGAAAATAACAATTGAGAGCAAGATAATATAACTGAAATTGACATGCAAAGTGACAATGGACAGCGAGCATTGTGACAGTTAGAAGGCGGGTGATTTTTTTAATTAGCCGGCCAATCATCAAACTCCTGTTTGTCATGCAGCGCTGCATTGAAAGTTTGTGGCGAAAAGCCCATCCAACTTTAGCCAGTGAGACGCGCTGACAGGGGACAAGAGAGATCCAAGGCCTGGGCGACCAGATGGACTCTTGGCAATTAGTTTATGGGTGGAGTTATACATCACTAGCCCAATTGACCTACCTGGGACGTTTTAGAAATATAATGTAGCGTAATGTTCCCTGGAGATCAGTACGAAGTTTCCAACATTTGTGAGGCAGATGATTTTCCTAGAGCTTAGCTTGAGTAAACTTGTTCATTCCTGTGTGCATATTTAATTCATATATGTGGAATTTATAGGGTTCATTAAGGAATTTGCGAAAGGAAAAAAGAGTCCATCAGAAGTCTGAGTCTGCATGCTACGTGTTTGACGCCTAACCAGAAAGAAGCTAGCAGAGTATACGTCTGGATAGCAGAACTCGCCATTTAGGACATCCTTCATTCCTCAATTAAAAAGGAATACTTCTCGCCCACGATTAGGACGGTGGTGGCAGCATTTTTATTCACCTGTTATATTAAGTTCAGCTCCCTCGATAGCTTACCACCTGAGTCAAGCTAAAGAGCTCAAAAGTTGATTCTCATATTTATACCAAGTGCAACGCTCTCTTAAGCGCATTTTATGATGCAGACTCCATAGTCACAAGTTGAGTCGGATATACAGATATCAAGTGCAGCTTACTCCAAAGTGTATCTTAAGAATCCAGCTTACATACGCAGGGAGCCGCGGTAGCATAGCGGTTAGTGCTCTGGCTTCTGTCATAAAATTAACCATGATACAACGTTAAAATATCTCCAATGATACAACGTAGGGATAAAACCTAATGCGTAAGCTACTAGAATACATGATCGCCCACGCCGCGGGTCATCATCCGCCATGGAAATTAAATTGTTAAACATGAAGGCAAAACGTTACCCTTGGAACGGGATGAGAACGAAGATCAAAAGGAAAAAAATATGACTGAAACGTGCTTGAAACTAGCAAGGCTAAAAGGACGCAAATTGGTGGGGCAAGGAAAAATTCACGTCCCCAAGTTGACACAAGGTAAAGAAATCGACAAAAGGGACCTTAGCTATTATACGCCACAGTCATTTCTTGGACGCTTTTGCGATAACTTAGTCCGTTTATTTGAATGCAGCGATGAACGCATTATAGAAGATTCTAGAAAATATTTGAAAAGTAACTTTTTCTTAATAATAATGTTAGGAATATAAAACCTACCTGGCCGGATGGCCCATCTTGAGCAGTGAAATAATATGCTTTCAGTTATATAAAAGGATAGATAATAAGAAAGATATTGACAAAAGACTGTGTTGTTCATATCAGCGAGCGTCTGCATTGAAACAAAAATGTCCCAAATTTTCAAAAAACTGCAGCCTAAAGACTCAAAGCGCTAAAATCTAGTTGGTATGAAAGAGAGGGGATGGGCTGGAGAATTGTGGCTAAAAATAACTTTAAAGGCAAAATTGTGTAGGGGAAGGCAGAGTTGGTTCAAAAAACAAGTGTGTTCTTTGTGAAACGCAAGTAGAGACGGACGGACCAACAGACAATAAGGCATACTTGACTGAGGTATGACTGAAATGACTTTTTGGTAGTAGGTTTGAATTTGAAAGGAAAAAAGGCGGTGATTGGCCATAGATGAATATATTATCGGCGCTCAGACGCGCATTTTTGCCATTCGTCATAAGTTGTCCTAGTAGACGCAGTAAATAATATAGTGGTGTATTCCCAGAAGCAAATTGATATCTTTAGAGGGACGCCATACTAAAGCCAGCAGCTCAGCTGAGTTTTGCTAGCAATTAACTGTGTTCTATATTCATAATTCTGGTAAGACTGAAATTATTTCTTTGTATATTTTAATATTTGTTTAATGTTTCGAGTGATTTGATACTGCCATATCAAAATCTATCCCTTACAACAAGTAAGGATTCGCTCTAGACCCCCCGCCCCAGTTCAGGGTCTAGAGATAAATAAAATACATAAACTCCAGTAAGGATTATGAAGGACAGATCAAGTGTTGAGATCAGTGAAACATATCACCTATCCTATTCTATGGCAGGAAGCTAATGAACATATTTCAGAATATGTAGTCTGGGAGAACCTATCCTATGTGAAACCAACTTGGTAAGATGTGTTGTTTGGTCAAAGAGATCTGACCCGTCTATGTGGTGTTGTTGTGTGTCGTGTTGTGTCCAGAAATGGTTTAGAGGATGGAATTCTGACACATGACCAATACTTTATTGCAGAGCTGTGAGTTTTTTACTTGGCACCAATGTGGTGTCAAATGATGAGTTGAATCATACAAGAGTGGACTGTAACTGTCTTTTTTTTCTTGTTGAGGTGATCACTGGCCCAAGACAGTATACATGTTGTTAGATGTGTAGTGCGAGCGTATGATGAATTGAGTGTGGGTGCGAATGAAGACGCGAATGTGTTTAGGCTCGTATAGATGTAGATCCTGCAACCCATACTCTCACATGCAGTAATCAAGGATGCTTTGACACTGCAGGCATGTTTCAAGACATTTATTGACGGGAACACACATAATATCAACAGGAACAGTCAGTGTAACAAGGTCATGCTGACCTGACATCGATAGGTATACATTTGGCATTCAAAAAGGTAAACATCAGAATAGACGTGCATGGTCAATAGCAAAGTTCTTCAATAATGACAGTTCGTAGCGTCGCCCTTGGCGTCTCTGACTAAACGCGTCAGATGCCTTAGTTACCTTGACACACAGGTGCAACTTGGCACTCCCGCCAATTGCACATATCAGGCTGTAGTATAATAGGCGGAAGCACAGGCCTCGTCCTGACGTCGGCCGTGTACTTCTGTTAAATAGGTTATCATCAACCCTGCAGTAATACTTATTGTAGATATGAAGTTCCGCCAATCTGCGGCTCCCACAATATATCTTCGTCACTGGATTTCTGGACAATATAAGACTAACAGTCTTGGATGGCTACCTCGAGCACAAATATATATAAGTTCTGAAATGGCGGATCAGTGAGCTGCTGTTCACCCTAGGTAATCCTTTACATGTTCTGCCACCGAAAAGCGTAATAATGCATAAAGGTCGGTATTACCTGGTAAATGAATCCTCAGAACTACACAAGGAATTCTGTCGTCATCCCGACG
Organism: Oreohelix idahoensis; assembly: GCA_024509875.1. NCBI lineage: Eukaryota > Metazoa > Mollusca > Gastropoda > Stylommatophora > Oreohelicidae > Oreohelix > Oreohelix idahoensis. The sequence goes on from JAMPIV010012024.1 coordinate 77,378, forward strand.
CACAGAGATTCACTGGGGAAAACTGCCATAGCAGTTACTTCGAAGATTCTCCCCGAAAAACAATGGACTCTTGGTCCCTTCAGAAAAACAGGACCTCCCGGCTTCCCGGAAGTATATCTCACTCCCGCTTAAAAAACCTTCCCATAGGCCTACGCCCGAACTGACAACCTCTGACCCTAAAGGTCAAACACAATGAATGAATAAACAAGGGAAGACAACCCCTAATCAACCTGACATCGCAGGTAAAGACACAATTATACTTATGATACAAACATAAGCAAATAACTTGACAGATGACTCCGTCGAAAATGACAGCAACTTTACTACCACCCCCCTGTAAAAAAAAAATGCAATTTTTTTTTTTTTTTTTAATATGTTCATGAGCAAGATAGCACCAGTATCACTTCTGTGCTCATGCAAACAATGAACCTAATATCAGGTACAATAGAAGAGGGTACAAATCATCTCCCAACATAAGAGAAAATATTTCCTTTAAACCAAACAAACTAAGGGATACCATTCAAGAAACCTAAGTTGCTGGCAATACCAATCATATATCAAACATTACTAAATAATATAATCATAGCAATATACAAATGTCAATGCTATTTTAGCAACATATCACTGATGGATGGACAAAATGAAATTTGTTAAATTATCTAAACATCATCCAAATACATTTGTATTACAACATATTATGATATGAAGGACAGACCTAAGTCTGAAAGTATATCAGGAAAAACTAGGACACAAGATTTAACTGGAATCATGTGGGCATCTAGACAATATGTCCGCCATCACATTATCCGAACCACGGATAGCTCGCACCGTGAAATGGAAAGGCTGAAGAGCAATAGCATAACGAGTAGATCTCGAGCTCTTCAAATCCTTACTTTGCATAGCCGTAAGAGCTTTTTGGTCGGTTTCCATAAAGAAATGCGCGCCCAGAAGGAACCTTTGTAGCTTAAGAATGGACCAAACCATAGCCAACAATTCACGGTCCAAAACCGGGTAATTCCTTTCTGCCGCATTCAGCTTCCTAGAAATATACATTACAGGATGCAGAGTTCCTGAATATTCCTGCATTAGTGCCGCTCCAATGCCAGTGGAAGAGGCATCACTACGAAGGACAAAAGTCTTATCAATCGTCGGTAGTCTTAAGATAGGATGAGATGAGAACAAATTCTTAACCTGATCCAATGAAGTTTGGCATTCTTGGGACCAACGCACCATATTAGGAGAACCTTTTTTCAATAACGTTGAAAGTGGTGCCATAATGGAGGACAGATTCTCAATGAATCTTCCATAGAATTGTATCAATCCCAAGAGACTACGCACTTGCTTTTTTGTCTTCGGAACCGAGATATTTAATATCTTTGAAATGTTTTGGTCCTCTGTCTTCAACAGACCATGACCAACTCGATGACCTAGGAAGGAAATTTCACTAAACCCAACAAAAGCTTTAGAGGGTTTAGCAGTCAAACTATGCTCACGTAGAGTAGATAGCAATTCCTTCAGACCCACATAGTGTTCTTCCCAAGTATCGCTGAAAAGACAGATGTCGTCTAAATATGCAATGACATCTGCACGATCTGATAGAATTCGTCGCATCATGCGTACGAAAGTCGCTGGGGCGTTCATAAGCCCGAAAGGCATAAAATTCCATTGAAACAGACCCCTAGGTGTCGAAAAAGCAGTGAGAGGTTTGGCGTGTTCCGTCAGTGGGACTTGCCAATAACCTTTCGACAAGTCTAGTTTAGTAAAGAATTTAGCTTTAGAAAGTCTAATAAGTAGATCATCTAATAACGGCATAGGTTCAGCATCGAACTTCGTAACTTGATTTAATTTGCGATAATCAACGCAAAGACGTATGTTATTGTCTTTCTTTCGAACAATAACTATTGACGAAGAATAAGCTGAAGTGGATGGTTCAATTATTTGTAGTTGAATCATTTCATCCAATTCTTTCTCGACTTGTGCTTGAAAATGAATAGGTATTGGGTATGGTCTTACTCTGATCGGATTACGATCAGTAAGTATGATGTCATGTTCTATGACATCTGTGTGTCCAGGAATGTCGGTAAGGACATCCTGATATGATTGTAACGTAGAGGATACTTGACGTTGTTCCTCAAAAGACAAGTTGGAAGAGACTGTAACGTCTCTCCACGATTCCGTTGAAGTAAGTGGAATCGTAGGAAGAGGTAAGTTCACGTCAGAAAAAATAGTTTCCTCATCCTGTATAACGGACAGGGATGAGATGTGACCATGTTGAACTGGAGAGTCGTCCGTCGCCTGGAAAATAGGCTGTAAATAGTCTGGACGTTCAATAAACTCTGTTAGCATATTTATATGGAGGGTTTTACGCCTACCATCCACATCGACAATATAGTCGACATCAGAAATTTTCGAGACTATAGTGTATGGACCCTTCCAAGAAATGAGAAGTCTATTCTCTCTTGAGGGCAGTAAGACATATGCTTTGTCTCCAGGACAAAGTTGACGTAGGCGTCTTTTCTTATTAGCAAATCGCCTAGCTTTTTCTTTCGCAAATTCGGAAGATGAAGTTGCTAACCTGCACGATTCGATAATCTTTTCTCTAAGAGCTATAACATATTCATATGACGATTGTGTATCATCGTCAATATTATCGGAAGTTATCAAATCGTGTAACAAGGACATTGGCCCGCGCGGTTGCGCGCCAAAGACAAGTTCGAAAGGAGAAAACCCTGTATGCTCGTTGGGAACCTCTCTATAGGCAAAGAGGACTGCAGGTAAAACCCTGTCCCAATCTTCAGGATGATCCTCCGTTATCTTGCCAAGTAAGTTCTTTAGTGTCCTGTTAAGACGTTCTACCAATCCATTGGACATTGGATGATAAATACTACTGAGAGACCTTTTAATGTCTAGCGTAGCCATTACCTGAGACATAACGTCCGAAATTAACTGAGTGCCGTGATCCGACAGTATTTCTCCGGGGAATCCCAGACGAGAAAATACGAGCCAAAGAGCATCAGCGATATCGACAGTTGATATGCTCTTCAGAGGAATAGCCTCTGGCCAACGCGTGCACATGTCCACGCAAGTGAGGATAAATTGGTGTCCTCTGGCTGACTTAATTTTGAACGGACCAATGATGTCTATAGCCATTTTCTGAAACGGCCGAATCGGAATATCTGCAGCCTGAATAGGAGCAGCATGTCTCGGACCTCTAGACTTGACCTCTTGACAAATTTTGCAAGATCGGCAATAAATTCGGATGTCTTTATTCACGAATGGCCAAAAGAATGACGCAAGGACTCTAGTTTTAGTTCTGGAAAAACCCATGTGTCCAGCACACTGAGAATCGTGTGCATGCCGAAGAATTAAGGCTCTCATACACTTAGGCACAAGAATTTGCGAGTGCATAGACTTGTCCGAGTGTTGTACCATTCGTACCAATATACCATTCTTCATAGTGATATACGATTTGTGATTCGTATTTTGATTGGGATCCCCTTTCTTTGCAAGAAGGAAGTATTTCTTCAAAGAAGGATCCTCTTCTTGACGTTTAACAAACGAGTCATGGGAAATCACCAAGTGCTCGTCTTGGCTATCAACTTCATTACTATTATCAGATGAAGTTGGGGGATTAAGAGCTTGAGCTCTTGTCACCACTGCATTGACCGTTTGAATGTTTCTTTCTTCCCAACTAGAAATTTGTTGCGGGGTGCATTCCTTAACCCCATGAATACGACCGATTATAAGATCCGCAATAGGATTAGGAAGAAGACATGCATGGACATCTCCTGTGAAGAAAGGAGTGTCAATCCTAATAATAGCAGTAGGATAGCTTTCCATAGTACCACCAAATGTAACACATTTGATTGTTTTTCCAGTGGCACAGCAAGGATCTATCAGAGACTCCTTAACCCCGACGGTAGTACATCCCGAATCGAAAAGTACTGAGACTAGCCTATCATTTATTAGACCTTTATGTAAGATGAGAGATCCTCTCCCATCATGCGCAACTGTAGCAGGTAGAGCAGGAAGAGGGTGACCACAACTTAGCGTAGATACAGTTGATGAGTCAAACAATGTTAAGCATTGGGGGCATTCAGTTGCTCTCCCAAAATCGAAAGCACAACCAGTGATAGCCCTAGAGTTACCACTATCATTTACTGTATTACAGGCTCCATCAAACTCTTGTTGCGCAGAGTTTGCCTGTTGGTAAGGTCTTTTTTTGTTAAACCTAGGTCTACCTCGATTATCATTTCCCCTGTAATTATTTTGACTATCATTTCCCCTGTAATTATTTCGACTATCATTTCCCCTGTAATTGTTATCATATTGCCTATTGTAATCATCATTCCGGTTTGAATCCCGGTTTCTAAATTCACCATCGTCATAATCTTGACGTCGAGAATGATTACCTCGAAAATTTGAATAGTTATTATTTGGATAGCCTTTACGAAAGTGTCTCAAATTATTACCACTAAAATTACGAGAACTACCATCTTGTCTCCACTGCATAGACGAAGAACCATCATGTGTTGGATTACTCCGCTTCTGAGTGTAATTTTGATTACTTCCCCTATTCCAATTTTGTTGAGCACCCTGAAATTTTTTTCTGAAATTAGGGCCATATGGTGTTGCCGAAGCAGCTGGCAACCCTTCTTTCACTTTAGAATTGCTAACTGTAGCATGGGGATGTGCTGTGGCATACTGACAACAGTATTCCTCCATTTCTTTTAAGTTTTTAGGCTTACGCTCATGAAGGAATGCAAGAAAAGAATCATTAACAGATGACAAAACCTTATCTCGCAATAATAAGTCCATTAGACCTTCATATGTTTTCTCAATCTGAGACAACTCAACCCATCGTGTAAATGTACGACGTATCTTTGTAACAAAATCAGAGAAATCTACTCCATTTTCTGGCAACATTGTCCTAAAACGAAGACGATAGTCTTCTTGTTTTAATTGGTATTTTTTTAGCAATGCTGCCCTGACAACATCATAATTAGTCCTCTCATGTTCGTCTATTGTCATAAGAGTAGTCACTGTGTCACCTGTAAAAAATGGCATCAGTTGTTCAACATATTTTTCCTTTTTTATGTTATGCGTATCGCACAAAAATTGGAATCTATCTAGATAATCTGCTACGTCATCCTTTAAAGGATTGAAATGAGGCAATTTAATCCTACTAACAAACTCCTTTGTCGTACTCGAAGTTGTTTGCTGAGCACCCGTACTCGCCAATTTCAATTTCTCTAACTCCAAAATTGCGAGTTTTTCATCAAGTTCCATCTTCTGTTTTCTTTCCTCATGTTCCATTTTTCTAATTTCAGCCTCAGCAGCAGCTTGAAGTTTTTTTTTTCCTCTGCAGCAGCTTGAAGTTTTTTTTCCTCTGCAGCAGCTTGAGCTTGAATTTTTTTGTCTTCCATTTCCATCTGGAATTTTCTTTCATCAGCTGCAGCTTGAGCTTTCCTCTCCTCAGCAGCAGCTTGAGCTTTTCTCTCCTCAGCCTCCCTTTGATACCTTCTTTCTTCAAGTTCTAATCTTCTATTCTCAGCTTCTAGCTTCTTTAGTTCAGCTTCTGCTTTCAATTTAATTTCCTCTTTTTGTTTCTTTTCTTCTGACTTTAATGCAATGGCGAATTGAGCAGATGAATATTCTTCCAATTCTTTACCAGACTTACCAAGGGTCAACCCTTGCTGGATGAAGAAATCCAATGTAGACATTCTGTCTAATGAGATCAGAAACCTGAAAAAAAATTAAATAAATTACCTTATCCCACTTCAATGGGAGACAAGTCTGAAATGCTAGACTTGTATACTCACTTCACTTTATTTTACTGTCTTAGTCTTAGACAAAGACTTTGTATGTTCCTCTTGTTTATAATGTACCCAAAAAATCACTTGAGTACCTGTGGAAAAAAAAATTCCCTTATATCCCACTCACTATGGGCACAAGTCTTTTTTATAAAGAACTTGTATTTGTATATCACCTTGTCTCAATCTTTGTAGATAACAAGTCTTTTATCAAAGAACTTGTATAAATATCTTATATAATATTTTATTAAGAAACTCTATATGAAGAGTCTACCTTATCAATAATATCAAAAGATGACCAAGTATGTGTATGTAGACTGTGTATGACAGTAATGTAGTACAAACAAACAAAAATACAAAGACAAAGATACAAAACAATACAAATGGCAACACTGTTTTAACCAAAAATGTGTAGAGAAATACACAAGAAAGGAGAGACCTACAGAATACAAACAAAACAAATCGACAATCAAAACTGAAAAACAGACAAAATATTACAAAAACAACGTTAAGTACAATTACATCACAGCTAACATCAATAGCGACCAATTGTCACTAGCAAATTTCCAAATTAAGAAAATTTGCACCTACAGACCGCTTACAGTAAGCCTCGATCAAGTGGCATATTTACCGTAAGACCCACCAACCGAAAAACCCGCAGAAAAATACACCAAAAACAGTAGAAGTGACATAAACATATAGCAATCAATTTCAATGTGTTGCAGAACAAGTTCAGTCACAGCTGAAACTAAAATAAATTTCTTGCTCCTTGCGAACACAGAAACGAAATGTCAAACGCGCACTGAACGTCAAATCCACTGTAACATAAAGTGGTATTCACGAACCAAAGTTACTATGACCTTCTCAAATTAGGGCTTGCACATTGAATGTTTACAATTTCACGTACTGTTTACAGACACTTGACCTCCAACAATGTAGCTTGAATGCTCTGACCTAGAAAAGTCTGTTGTTGAATGAAACGTGTCACAACCCGCAGTACTGTTTACAATAGGAACCCGCCTTCTATGCAGTTATGGTCCACGTAGCAAATGCCTAGTAGTTCACTTCAGTACTTGTCTTGTTATGCTTTATGTAGCATTATGATATAAATGCTCGTACTGTTTATTTGGGTCAACCGTTGATGACCTATATCTGTCCTGTTGTAGCCAAAACTTGCAAGTGTAGAATTAGTGCTGTGTTACGGCTGTCCCGTGTGTAGCTTAGACCCACAGATCAGAAGTGTAATGTGTACTTGTCCTTCTTGTAACTTTCTCGACAAAACTGGAGACATCATACATGTAACAGCCAACCAGGAATGTAAATTTCTGGATCCATAAATGTCAACAATAATGTCAAATGCTCGCTCTGTTCTTTTTAAACCCACAGGTCTGGTCCATCAGAAATGTAAGTTTCTAGGCCACATTGGCGACAAGAAATGTATCATAAGAGCCCACGTAACTGGTCCACCAAAAATGTAACTGTCTTTTTTTTCTTGTTGAGGTGATCACTGGCCCAAGACAGTATACATGTTGTTAGATGTGTAGTGCGAGCGTATGATGAATTGAGTGTGGGTGCGAATGAAGACGCGAATGTGTTTAGGCTCGTATAGATGTAGATCCTGCAACCCATACTCTCACATGCAGTAATCAAGGATGCTTTGACACTGCAGGCATGTTTCAAGACATTTATTGACGGGAACACACATAATATCAACAGGAACAGTCAGTGTAACAAGGTCATGCTGACCTGACATCGATAGGTATACATTTGGCATTCAAAAAGGTAAACATCAGAATAGACGTGCATGGTCAATAGCAAAGTTCTTCAATAATGACAGTTCGTAGCGTCGCCCTTGGCGTCTCTGACTAAACGCGTCAGATGCCTTAGTTACCTTGACACACAGGTGCAACTTGGCACTCCCGCCAATTGCACATATCAGGCTGTAGTATAATAGGCGGAAGCACAGGCCTCGTCCTGACGTCGGCCGTGTACTTCTGTTAAATAGGTTATCATCAACCCTGCAGTAATACTTATTGTAGATATGAAGTTCCGCCAATCTGCGGCTCCCACAATATATCTTCGTCACTGGATTTCTGGACAATATAAGACTAACAGTCTTGGATGGCTACCTCGAGCACAAATATATATAAGTTCTGAAATGGCGGATCAGTGAGCTGCTGTTCACCCTAGGTAATCCTTTACATGTTCTGCCACCGAAAAGCGTAATAATGCATAAAGGTCGGTATTACCTGGTAAATGAATCCTCAGAACTACACAAGGAATTCTGTCGTCATCCCGACGCACAGAGATTCACTGGGGAAAACTGCCATAGCAGTTACTTCGAAGATTCTCCCCGAAAAACAATGGACTCTTGGTCCCTTCAGAAAAACAGGACCTCCCGGCTTCCCGGAAGTATATCTCACTCCCGCTTAAAAAACCTTCCCATAGGCCTACGCCCGAACTGACAACCTCTGACCCTAAAGGTCAAACACAATGAATGAATAAACAAGGGAAGACAACCCCTAATCAACCTGACATCGCAGGTAAAGACACAATTATACTTATGATACAAACATAAGCAAATAACTTGACAGATGACTCCGTCGAAAATGACAGCAACATGGACCCGTGCAGTTTATATTTTGGCAGAGCAGCCTGATATTGCCCCCAAGCACGGAGAGGTGGGGCCACCAGATCTCAGCACCAGAGCTGCACATTCAAGCTACGTGAGCGTCTGGTCTGCTGAGAATTCACCAACTCAACTTATTTTCTAACACACTGTTGCGTGATAAATTCTCGCAACATCGTTTTATTGCAATGTCTGTTTTGTGGCGCGGGGGCAACAACTGCTTGAAATTTATAGTCACTTTTCTCGGTAAGCATTTGTCTTCCCGCGTTGGTATTGAATGCAGTTAAGTTTTGAGCTGTGGTCTTTTTGCGCTGGACTGCGCATGACTGGTCTTGTTTTTTGGTCGATCGGTTTCCGCCCACCACTAGTGGAGTGAGCGATTTGAATGGCGAAAGAGATGCCTCGTTGAAGAGGGGATCTCCGCTATTTTTTTGTTCTGTCACGGATGTGTAGTCCTCTTAATGGATATTTCGTTTATTCGAGATAATACCTCTAGTGTTTCCCACATGTCGGGAGGCGTGATATTTCTGTGTATTTCCTGAAAGCAAGGTAAATTGACTTTTCATTAACTCTATCGGTTTTGGGTCGTGAGCGATTTCGATTCATAGCCTGTCTTCGAGGGTCGTCGTCACGAGATGTTTTCCCAGCTCACATGTCGCTGTGTTGTACTGCATCGGTTGATGCATGTCCCGGGGACCATTGCTTGCTACTTTGTTGGATGAACTGGGTTTGGAGGGCCTTTATTATCTAGGGGATATTTTTGAGGACATTATTTATACTTCGGCAGACGTGTCTGTCTTGCTGAAGTCAGACTAAGGAGAGTGAACTGATCTCATACATCTGGTTATCTCCTGGCTGTTATAGAAAAGGATGGAGTTTTTCACCTGACTACATTTACAGCACTATGAAATATAACATGCATCTGACTCATCATTGTAATGCTGTCTACCGTCTATTGCTGTATTGAATGTTGCTGTGATAATGACTGTTTGATGTGCCTACATATTCGCGTAACCATTTTGTCACTGTGGCGTCCACAATAAATAATGAAGAAAAACGTCAACGGCTGTTACAAGAATCATTGACTTTATACGTCGTGAGTTTACTGACGTCCTATGTGGATTGCCCTGTTATTTTTGTATGAACATTGTTTGACTGAACACATCTGCACACTACACAAAACCAGACATGCGGATACCATCCATCATCATATGGCATCACGCATCATTTGGTGGCCATAAGCTGGTTTGATTCTGGTACCAGCAAACACGGGGTCCCTTACCCACTTCATTTTCAACAAGAATTCACCAGCATCCTTCAAGAAATTAACATTCTTCAATACAGTCAACATCTTCAAAATTTTCAAAGTACTCGGCGTTGCCCGGTAAAAGTCAAAATTTCAACTTTTTGACGGAAACAAGAATTTGACAGTACCCGGCGTTGTTACATGTTGCCGGATAACTCGGACTGCTGTTATCTTTTACGCAAGTCAAGCAAGTTGCTGCTGTCAAGGTTCCAGTGCTGTCGTTTTTGTGAAGGTAAAGTGCCGGTTGAAACGGGTTGTTTTCTGAAGAAGGCCAAGTACCGATTTCCATCAACTTACTTTTGGATTAGAAGGTCAAGTGCCGAAACAACTCAACACACAGTATTTCAGAAGCTCTTGTACCATCGTGTTAGCAGTGGAAGCAGTTCAGATGTGCCATCATCGTTGGAGCTTCGCTCTTTAGGACGTTGATTGACATCCGTTTTTTCTGCTGTTCTACGATTGGAAGCCTATAAGTTAAGTGGCCTGTTTGTATGTAAACTGTGCCCTTATACTTCTGCTGAGTCTTCTGTGTATCATCTCATTCTATATGTTATATGTCTATATGTTATTTGTATATTTATATGTTTATATTTCAGCGGGTTCTCGGTTGGGTGGTGTCTCCGTTAGATTATGCCACGTCATAGAGGTCGTCTATTGTGAGCGTTTTCTGTAGGGTTTGCAAATTTCCGATACTGGAATTTGCTAAGCGACTTCTGTTGCTATTTATGTTAGCTGTGATGACATGTTTTAATATTGTTTTCGTTATTATTTCGCATTCTTTAGTTTTGTTTTGATTTGTTTGTATTTGTTAGCCTACTCTTGTCTATAATTTAGTTTCATACAACATTTTTGTTTATACACTGTGGTGTCATGTATTTTGTTTAATTATAGCGCAGATATCGTCACATTTTTTGTGATATTTCATTAATTTCTGCTTTATTTTTAGTTGATTTCTGCGAACGTTTTTGTATTGTTGCTGATCTTTGTTATTGTTTACATTGTTATTGTTTACATTGTTTGCATTGTTTACATTTTCAATGTTTACATTCTGCATGTGTTTACATAGTCATTGTTTACAGTTATAGTAATTAGTTAATGGGCTATGCTAATGCACTGTTACTACTACACTGATGATAAATGAATGATGAATAGTGTCGTGCACTATTGAATGAGAAGTGCACTTATGATCAAGAATTTGAGTGCTGATATTTCATATACAAGTTCTTTGATTGGAGACTTGTTTCCCACAGAGACTGGGATAATATAATGTGATGTGAATATACAAGTGCTTAATTAAGACTTGTTACACTTAGGTTTGAAATAAATTAGTTAATTATTTCAGGTTTTGGACTCATATGTTAGACAACATGTCTACATTTGAGCACTTTATTGAGCAGGGTAAATTGCTTGGGAAGACTGGTGATAAGTTAGAAGAATTTGCAACTGCTCGATATGATAAAGCAATGGAAGCTGAACAAAAGAAACTGCAGATGCAGGTGGATGAAAAAAGATTCCAAATGGAAATGGAAAAACAAAAAAGGGAATCAGAAGCTGAGGAGAGAAAACTCCAGCTACAGCTAGAGGCTGAAAATAAAAGACTTGAAAAAGAGGCTGAGAATAAAAGACTTGAAAAAGAGGCTGAGAATAAAAGACTTGAAAAAGAGGCTGAAAATAAAAGACTTGAAAAAGAGGCTGAAAATAAAAGACTTGAAAAAGAAGCTGAAAATGAAAGACTTCAAAAAGAGGCTCAGGCTGAGGAAAGAAGATTACAGAGAGAGTCTGATGAGAGGAAAGAGAAAGCAAAAATGGAACATGAAGAAAAGGTCTTAGCTTTAGAGTTGGAAAAATTGAAATTGACGAGCATGAGTAATGGTAATGATTCAAACAAGGGTTCATCTTCTGGTAAGGCTAATAATGATACTTTTAAGATTAAGTTACCAACATTTAGTCCTTCCAGTGATGACATAATGTTCTATCTGGACAGATTTGAACAAGCATGTACAGCTCATAACATAGACAAAGCAAAATATGTTTATCAGTTATCAGGGATACTGACAGGTAAAGCTCTAAGTATATTAAATATGGTGGATGAACCTGACAAGAACAATTATGAGGTTGTCAGGGCCGCTTTGTTAAAGAAATATCAGCTTAACGAAGACGGTTATCGTCTACAATTTAAAAACATGTTACCTGAAAATGGAGTTGAATTCTCCGAGTTTATTGCAAGAATACGCATTACTTTCTCACGATGGGTTGAACTATCTAAGACGGAAAAAAACTTATGAAGGACTTATGGACTTAATACTTAGAGACAAAGTCATGTCGTCTGTCAATGAGTCTTTCCTTGCTTTCCTTCATGAACGTAAACCTAAAACAATAAAAGAAATGGAAGATTTCTGTTGCCAATACGTAACTGCGCACCCACACATAACCATGGGTAACTCTAAGGTGAAAGAAGGTTTACCAGTTGCTTCGGCAGCTCCGTATGGCCAAAACTTTGCTCGTAGATTCCAACAAAATTTTGATAGAAAGAGTAGCGGTAATTTCTGTCAAAATCATGGAAATCAATTTCATGGTGATTCTTCTTCGAAGAATTGGAGACAACCTGATAGTACTCGTTACTATCACCCTAATAATTATAAGCATTTCAAAAGAGGATATGGTAATAGAGGTTATTCCTGCCGAAGACCTCAGAACCAAACAAATAGATGTTCGCATCAATGTGAACATGATAGTAATCGTGGAAACTGGAATTCGAACCAGGATAACAATTACAATAGAGACAATAATAACTGCAGAGATAATAATAACTCTGATAACTTCAGAGGTAATAATAGTCGGGGTAGATCTCAACACAAAAAAAAGAGATATCAGCAGGCTAATGCTGTACAACAGGAAACTGAGGGAGCCTGTAATCATGTTGTTGATAGTAAAAACTTTGACGCTGTCACTGGTTCTGCTTTTGACTTTGAGAGAGCAAACAAATGCCCCCAATGCAGTACTTTATTCGAACCGGGTACCATAACTACTTTGAGTTGTGGTCACCCACTTCCCGCTCTTCCTGCTGCTGTTGCGCATGACGGGAGGGGTTCTTTAATTCTACATAAGGGTCTTGTTAATGATACTCCGGTCTCACTACTTTTCGATTCCGGATGCACCACTATTGGTGTTAGACAATCGCTTGTAGATCCATCTTGTGCTACAGGAAGGGTTATTAAATGTGTCACATTTGGCGGCACTCTAGAAAAATATCCTACTGCTGTAATTCGCATTGCCACTCCTTTCTTTACTGGAGATGTGCATGCTTGTCTCTTACCTAATCCTATTGCGGACCTTATTATTGGTCGTATTCACGGAGTTAGGGAGTGTACCCCACAGCAGATTGCTGCTTGGGAAGATAATAAAATGCAAGCTACAAATGCAGTAGTTACAAGAGCACAAGCTCTACAAACACCCGAAACTTCACTGAATAGTGATAATGAAGTTGATAGCCAAGATAGTCACTTAGTAATCACTCGTGACTCTTTCATAAAATTGCAAGAAGAAGATCCTTCTTTAAAAAAATTCTTCGTTCTTGCGAAGAAAGGTGATCCGAATCAGGATACAAATAGAAAATCTTGGATTGCAATGAGAAACGGCGTACTTGTACGTATGGTACAAGATTCGACTACGTCGGCACATTCGCAAATTCTTGTTCCCAAGAGCATGAGAGTGCAAATATTACAACATGCTCATGACTCGCAATGTGCTGGACATATGGGTTTTTCCCGTACGAAGTCGAGAGTCCTTGCGGCTTTCTTTTGGCCTTTTGTCAATAAGGACATTCGTATTTACTGCCGATCATGCAAGGTATGTCAGGAGGTCAAATCTAGAGGACCACGACATGCTGCGCCTATCCAGGCTGCTGACATTCCTATTCGGCCGTTTCAGAAAATGGCCATAGATATTATTGGCCCTTTTAAGGTCAAGTCGGCCAGAGGACATCAGTTTATCCTTACATGTGTCGATATGTGCACACGTTGGCCAGAGGCTATTCCTCTTAAGAGCATATCTACTACAGATATCGCAGATGCTCTTTGGTTGATATTTTCTCGCTTGGGGTTCCCCAGAGAAATATTGTCAGACCATGGCACTCAACTCATATCTGACACTATGTCACAGGTAATGTCTACCTTACATATTGAACGATCTCTCAGTAGTATCTACCATCCTATGTCTAATGGGTTAGTTGAGCGTCTGAATAGAACGCTCAAGACTTTGCTTGGTAAGATAACTGAAGATCATCCTCAAGATTGGGACAGGGTTTTACCCGCGGCTCTCTTTGCCTATAGAGAAGTCCCTAATGAACACACAGGATTTTCTCCCTTCGAACTTGTCTTTGGCGCGCGTCCACGCGGCCCTATGTCTTTATTACACGATCTCATCACTGCCGATGATATTAGCGATGAAACTCAATCCTCATATGAGTATGTCATTGCTCTTAGACAAAAGATCATTGAGGCATGTAAGCTAGCAACTGCTTCATCAGAAATTGCTAAAGAGAAGGCAAGACAGTTTGCTAACAAGAATAGATGTCTACGACAACTTTGTCCAGGTGACAAAGCATTCGTCCTACTCCCTAGTAGGGAAAATAGACTTCTTATTGCATGGAAAGGTCCGTATGCAATAGTCTCTCGGATTTCCGATGTTGACTATGTGGTCGATATTGATGGAAAGCATAAAACTTTCCACATAAACATGCTTTCGGAATTTCACGAACGTCCGGACTATTTGCTGCCTATTTTCCAGGCAACGGATGATGCTCCTGCACCTCACGGTCATTATTCATCCCTGTCTGTCATACAGGATGAGGAATCTACCTTCTCTGATGTTAATCTTCCCCTTCCAGTGGTTCCATTACATTCTACGGAATCTTGGAAAAACGTTTCTGTTTCTCCTAATCTTTCTGGTGACGAACATCGACAAGTCTCGTCGATGTTACAAACATTTCAGGATGTTCTCACTGACATTCCTGGACACACAGATGTCATAGAACATGACATAATTCTTACCGACAATAATCCAATTAGGGTTAGGCCTTATCCTATTCCTATACACTTTCAGTCGCAAGTGGAAAAGGAATTGGATGAAATGATTCAATTAAATATAATTGAACCATCGACTTCACCATATTCTTCTTCCATGGTTATTGTCCGGAAGAAGGATAAGAACATACGAATTTGTGTTGATTATCGCAAATTGAATCAGGTCACAAAGTTCGATGCTGAACCGATGCCTTTGTTAGAAGATCTACTGATTAGACTTTCTAATTCTAGATTCTTCACTAAACTTGACTTGTCTAAAGGTTATTGGCAAGTGCCTTTAGCAGAGCACGCCAAACCTCTTACTGCTTTTTCTACACCTAGGGGTCTATTTCAATGGAATGTTATGCCTTTTGGTCTCATGAACGCCCCTGCCACTTTCGTTCGCATGATGCGTCGAATTCTGTCACATCGTTCGGATGTCATCGCATACTTAGATGACATCTGTCTCTTCAGTGATACCTGGGAAGATCACTATTTAGCGTTATATGACTTACTGTCCACTCTACGTGAGAATAATTTGACAGCGAAACCTTCTAAAGCTTTTGTTGGTTTTGGTGAAATCTCTTTCCTGGGTCATCGTGTTGGTCATGGTCTCTTGAAGACAGAAGACCACAATACTTCCAAAATACTGAACATCTCTGTTCCTAAAACGAAGAAACAAGTTAGGAGTCTCTTAGGTTTAATTCAATTTTATGGGAGATTTATTCCAAATTTATCTTCGATCATGGCACCTCTCTCAACATTGTTGAAGAAAGGTTCGCCTAATCTGGTCCGTTGGTCTGAAGAATGCCAATCTTCACTAGACCAAATCAAGAATATATTTTCTTCTCCTCCCATCTTAAGATTACCTACTCTTGATAGGACTTTTGTTCTTCGGAGTGATGCTTCATCCACTGGGATTGGAGCAGCACTGATGCAAGAATATGCAAATACTCTGCATCCTGTTATGTACATTTCTAGAAAACTAAATGCGGCAGAGAGGAACTACTCGGTTTTAGACCGTGAGTTGTTAGCGATGGTTTGGTCAATTCTAAAGCTACAAAGATTCCTCCTGGGCGCACATTTCATTCTAGAGACTGATCAGAAAGCTCTTACAGCTATTCAGACTAAGAATTTGAAGAGTTCGAGATCCACTCGATATGCTATAGCTCTTCAACCTTTTCACTTCACGGTACGAGCTATCCGTGGTGCGGATAATGTGATGGCTGACATTTTGTCTAGATGCCCACATGACTCCAACTAATACTTCTGTCCTATATTTCCATATATTACAGAGTCATAACACACCTATATTTCTACAATAGATTAGCACATCTGTACTTACTTTATATGTACACACTATCGTGCTTTGTTGTCATCTTCTTCTGTTCGTTTTTTAAGATGATAGAGGAGGACTGAGTAGTTAATATAAGGGCCGTTAGTTTACTAAACAGCCACAATTATTAATAATGTATTGTACCTTATGAAGCATATTAGTTATTAATTAGCATTATATTGCTTGTACTTTCTCAGAATGTCATTGTTGAGCTGAGGACTTACCTTACTAGTATCAAGCATGACGAGTTCTAGATTGTGTACTTACCCTCGGAATACCAGAGCATATGTCCTGGATCGTCATGTAGTTTAACTTTACTATGTACTTATGTCATTACATGTCAAAGAATGTACTATTTAAATTTTCCTATCAGATTTGTACATCCATTTTTAAAGACAATATTAGAGTATGCTGTTTAATGATGATTATGGTAACTTGCATACGTATATTGTGTTTACATGCTAACGTGATGTGTGTTGGTGACACCTCCCCGATGTGAATATTTTTTGAGACATATTTATTTTTCTGTTGAGGTATATCCTCACCAGACACTCTATATTTAGCCTCATGTTAGGCAATTTAATTAATTATCAGCGCATAATTCGTGCGTTTTGAGCCGCTTATCGCATGGTCTTTGATATTTAAAAAAAAAAAAAAATATGTTCCACATTTTTTTTTAATCGGGAGGAGGTGGTGATATGTTGCGTGATAAATTCTCGCAACATCGTTTTATTGCAATGTCTGTTTTGTGGCGCGGGGGCAACAACTGCTTGAAATTTATAGTCACTTTTCTCGGTAAGCATTTGTCTTCCCGCGTTGGTATTGAATGCAGTTAAGTTTTGAGCTGTGGTCTTTTTGCGCTGGACTGCGCATGACTGGTCTTGTTTTTTGGTCGATCGGTTTCCGCCCACCACTAGTGGAGTGAGCGATTTGAATGGCGAAAGAGATGCCTCGTTGAAGAGGGGATCTCCGCTATTTTTTTTGTTCTGTCAGGGATGTGTAGTCCTCTTAATGGATATTTCGTTTATTCGAGATAATACCTCTAGTGTTTCCCACATGTCGGGAGGCGTGATATTTCTGTGTATTTCCTGAAAGCAAGGTAAATTGACTTTTCATTAACTCTATCGGTTTTGGGTCGTGAGCGATTTCGATTCATAGCCTGTCTTCGAGGGTCGTCGTCACGAGATGTTTTCCCAGCTCACATGTCGCTGTGTTGTACTGCATCGGTTGATGCATGTCCCGGGGACCATTGCTTGCTACTTTGTTGGATGAACTGGGTTTGGAGGGCCTTTATTATCTAGGGGATATTTTTGAGGACATTATTTATACTTCGGCAGACGTGTCTGTCTTGCTGAAGTCAGACTAAGGAGAGTGAACTGATCTCATACATCTGGTTATCTCCTGGCTGTTATAGAAAAGGATGGAGTTTTTCACCTGACTACATTTACAGCACTATGAAATATAACATGCATCTGACTCATCATTGTAATGCTGTCTACCGTCTATTGCTGTATTGAATGTTGCTGTGATAATGACTGTTTGATGTGCCTACATATTCGCGTAACCATTTTGTCACTGTGGCGTCCACAATAAATAATGAAGAAAAACGTCAACGGCTGTTACAAGAATCATTGACTTTATACGTCGTGAGTTTACTGACGTCCTATGTGGATTGCCCTGTTATTTTTGTATGAACATTGTTTGACTGAACACATCTGCACACTACACAAAACCAGACATGCGGATGCCATCCATCATCATATGGCATCACGCATCACACACCCATAAAATTTCCATCAAATAACTGGACAATGTGTAGTCGCCATAGACAGGGAGTGATGAGGCCACCCCAACAGCACATCCATTAAGTGTTCTCCCAATTAGATTACAACTAGAAACAGTAGTAATATTAACTAGTCTATTAACATACATATGTACACACCTTTCATTTATTATGTCATATTCATGCATTTCTTTCATAATTGCAAAACCTTTCATATGTTCTGGCCAAAATAAAACCTTGGTTCAGAACAAATAAATTTAAAGAAAATTACTATCCAAATTTTACACATCTCGAGTTAGTTCAGTGTGTTATAACATTTTATTACTATTATTAGACTTGTTAAATATCTGTGTGTGTGTTTGCAAACTACCACAACACATTACATATCATTACCCTAGAATTTTAACGTAGCCACATTCATTAGTAAAAAAAGATAGGTGTGAGGTCGTAGTGGTAGCAAGAAGGGCCTTCTGACAATTCACAGCTACACTTATCTCAGGAGCCTTCACAGCTGACCTCATGCATCACATTAAGTAATATCTCAACCAGACAATACCATCAAAACCACTACATATATTGGGGTCTCTGGTCCCGGGATAATTAGCCTATCAATAATATTAGGATCTCCTGTGGGGAGAATTAGATTAGGGGAACACATTATAAAAATTAAAAGTGTCCCTTAAAATTAAAAGTGTCCCTGAAAATAAAAGTTGGTGAATCTTCACAGCCAGTGGTAGTTAATTGATTAATTAATTAATTAGAATTATTTTAGACTAGAGTAATTAGAATTACTTTAGTAGTTGGAAATTTTATTTTGCACATTGCTAGATTTGTTTAAAAAGTATGGCGGAGCTAGCCAAATTCAGATCAGCTGCTGTGCTGACGGCAAAGGATATGGGAATGGATGGTCAGATTTTAATTCAATATGTAACGGCTTAATGTAATAAATATATTGAAAGAGAAGAAAGAAGATTAGAAAAAGAGGCTGAAAGAAAATTGGAGTCTGAAAGGTTGGCTGAAGAGAAGAGGTTACAAATTGAGGCTGAGACTAAAAGGTTACAAATTGAGGCTGACAAAGAGGCTAAAGCATTGGAGGCAGAAGAAAAACGACAGCAAAGGGAAGCAGAAGAAAAAAGATTGACTGCCGAAAGGGAGGCAGAAGATAAAAGATTGACTGCCGAAAGGGAGGCAGAAGATAAAAGATTGACTGCCGAAAGGGAGGCAGAAGATAGAAGGTTGCAGAGAGAGCACGAATTACGACTAAGGGAGCTGGAGCTACAAGGCCAGGCTCCTAAAAATGGTGCCATCCCTTTTGCCTCAGATGCTACGCCCAGTCTGGGAGCCTCAACATCAGCTATGGGGTTTCATTTAGACCATTTTGTTGAAAAAGACGATGACATAGAGGGGTACCTAGGACGTTTTGAGTTATTAGCTACTACATATGGGTTAGAGAGAGAGAGGTGGAGTTTAAAGTTATCACAGGGACTGAGAGGTACTTCTTACGAAGTCTTCGCAAAAATGAACAGAGAAGACCAGGAGAATTATGACATGTTAAAGCAGGCTTTGTTATTGAGGTACGAAAAAAAAATGGTGAATTTTATCGTAAGAAATTTAGAAATGCCAAACTGTTGTCTGGGGAGACATACCACCAATTCTCTGCCAGACTGGAAACCTATTTGGAGAAATGGACTGCTCTGGGGAAGACCCAAGATCTTAAAGAAATGATCATGATTGAGCAATTGAGAGAGTCCATGGCTCCAGACATGAGAAAATTTCTCATGGAACAAGGTGCAGAGAAGTTGGGGGAGGTTTTAAATGTCGCTGAAAGGTATCAGGCAGCCCAGGCAGAGGTAAGTGGTGCTAAAAAGAAGCACATAGACAATTTTAAAGCTCCACAGCAATTTAATAAATTTGATAATAGAGAGCAGGGAAATAAAGGTAGGACAAACTTTGAACGGCCAAGAAATGACTACCGAGACAGAAACTCACAGTTCAATGACCAAAAATCAAATGAAAGAAAACCGTTTAACCAAGGAAAAGATGGTGTAAATGGTGCAAGAAAGATAACCATAACACCGAATTTTGTAGAAGGAAACCTTCAAACATTGCTGCAATGAAGTCGGGGACTCAAAGATTAAAGGTTAATCCTAATGGACAGCAGGAACCTTATCACCCCCCAGTTTGTGAGGATGTTATTTGTAATGGGGTCACCATAATGTGCCTTTATGATACAGGTTTGGATTATGATTCAGTTGTGAAGTCTAGCCTAGTGGACCCAAGTCAGTATACCACAGAAACAGTGGAAATACAAGGGGCAACTAAGGACATACCACTCATGACACTTCCCATCGCAAGGATAACGGTGAAAACTCGCTATGTGGAAGGAGAAATCAGAGCAGCAGTGATAGATGAACCAATCTACCCTCTGATATTGGGGTGTAGATACGTCTTCTTGGGGAATCCCGAGAGACCTGTGATCATGGCGACAGTGCAGACCAGGTCACAGAAGAAGGAGGAAGAAGGTGAACCTATAAATGCTCATCCAGAGGAGATGAGGAAGGCGCAGGCTGAGGATAGGACACTCAAGCCATGTTTTAAAAAATTGCCCAATTGCCACACACCTCCAAGTAAGGGGGAATATTTTATGAAGAACAAACTATTATACAGGAAGGCCGGAGCTGGAACAAATGGTCACAACCAGCTGGTTCTTCCCACTTCATATAGGGATAAAGTGATGGAACTCGGGCATGCGATTCCCTTCAGTGGTCACATGGGGATCAGCACCACAGGACAGCGTATAGCTTGTCATTACTTCTGGCCAGGGATAACGGAGGATATAAAAAGATATGTCAAATCCTGCCCAGAATGTCAAAGGGTAGCTCCAAAGCACTGGACTGCTCCTGCAACTTTAGGGGAAATGCCCATAGTGGGAACACCTTTTGAGAGGGTTGCAGTGGATATTGTGGGACCTCTCACTCGGACCAAGAGGAGGAACAGTTACATCCTTACTCTGGTGGACACTTGTTCTATGTGGGGAGAGGCGGTAGCCCTGCCATCAATTGATTCAAAACATGTAGCAGAGGCACTACTTACAATATTTACCCGATTAGGATTCCCGCATCAAATCTTGACGGATAATGGCTCTCAGTTCAAGGGGAAACTAACGGAAGAAGTTTTTAAGCTATTTCAAGCCAGACACTTTCATTGTAGTCCGTACCATCCGCAAGGGAACGGCCAGATAGAGAGGTTCAACGGGACTCTCATTTCTATCCTGAGAAAGCTGGCACACGAAAAAACGGATCTGTGGGATCAATTCCTGCCCGCCGCATTGTTTGCGTATCGGGAGGTACCACATAGTTCAACCGGGATGGCTCCCGAAACTCTGCTATTTGGGAGACCAATAAAAGGTCCATTAGAAGCCATATTAAGGACCTGGACAGATGAGAAGGCGGAAGAGACTGTTACCTTATCTTACCAATACGTGAACGAACTGACCACTCGTTTGAAAGCTGGATGGAAACTGGCAAATGATAATTTGAAACAAGCCAGGAAGAAACATGCAGCATATTTTAATAGGAAGGCAAAGGACAGAGAACTAGCTGTGGGAGAGAAGGTGCTGCTTCTACTACCCGGTAGCCAGAATAAATTACAAATTGGATGGCAAGGTCCATATACGGTTCTAGAGAAGGTGTCTAGAACAAACTATAAAATTGACAAAAAGGGGAAGGAGAAAGTTTATCATGTAAACCTGTTAAAGAAGTATCTGGACAGACCACTCCAGGAAAGCACCCCCTTACTGACCTTAGCTATCGCAACTCAAATGCAAAAGGAACCACTCACCTCACATGAATATCCATTACATCCTTGTGAAACAGCAGCACAGGTAAAAGTCAGTAAGCACCTGACTAAAAACCAGAGGGAGAGAGTTCAACAGGTTCTGGAGGAACATACAGATGTATTAACAGATAAACCAGGACATACAAATTTGCTACAGTATTACATGAAACTGGTAGACTCAAACCCAATCTGTATGAGAGCCTATTCTATTCCGTTCGCGAAGGAGAAGGCATTGAAGGAAGAAATAGATTATTTGTTGAAGGAGGGGATTATTTCACACAGTGAATCATCTTTTAGTTCTAGTGTCGTTTTGTTGAGCAAACCGTCTGGGGAACACAGACTGTGCATAGATTACAGGAAACTGAATGCTGTCACAGAAGGACAAGTGGATCCATTACCAGACACAAAACAGTTATTTGCCAGACTGAACAAGGCAAAATACTTTTCAAAAGTGGATCTTAGTAAAGGCTATTACCAGATCCCAGTGAAGCCTGAAGTGAGACCTTATTTGGCTTTTAGCACTTCGGATGGACATTATGAATTCAACATGCTACCATTCGGACTGAAAAATGCTCCGAGTGTATTTTCAAGGATGATGCGCAAATTGTTGGATCCCCTGAATAACCCATGTATCACGAATTTCATGGATGATATTCTCGTCGCCACAGAGACATTTGAAGAACACATTGAAGCTCTAGAAATGTTATTTAATAGGCTTAGGGAGGCGAACTTAACTGCTAGGCCAACAAAATGTTGTATTGGATGCAAAGAGTTGGAATTCTTGGGACACACTGTATATCAGGGTAACATGACCCCTGACCCCAAGAACTTGGAAAAACTGCAGAGAGCACCTAGACCACAAACAAAAAAGGACGTGCGATCATTCGTGTCGTTATGCGGATTTTATCAAAAATATATCAAAGATTTTAACTCTATTTGTGCTCCTCTGACTGATCTGACTCGCAAGGGACTTCCAGATAAAATTAATTGGACTGCGCAAAGTGAATTAGCGTTCCAAGACTTAAAGGAAAAACTCACTAGCAAGCCTATTCTCAAACTGCCTGATTTGACACAGGACTTTGTCTTAAGAACCGATGCCAGTAATGTAGGACTCGGAGCGGCTTTGTTGCAAAGATCATCTTCACCTGATGGGGAACTGAAACCAGTCGCTTATGCAAGCCGCAAATTGAATAAGGCGGAACAAGGATACTCCACAAGCGAAAAGGAATGTTTAGCGTTAATCTGGACAATAAAGAAGTTTCAAATCTATCTGTATGGTAGGACTTTTGTGGTCGAGACGGACCATCAGCCTCTCGTATTTTTATCTCAGGCTAAGCATGAAAACGCAAGATTGCTGAGGTGGTCTTTATTGCTTCAACCTTATCAGTTTAGTATCCAATATATCCCAGGCAAATTGAATGTCGGTGCAGATTTCCTCAGTCGGCACCCCTGTGATCAAAATTAGAGTAATGGCAGGAGTGAGGAGAGATTTTATCTATGTGTATCTCTGGTTTTGGAACTTGCCGTAGGCATGTTTTCAAGTGGGGAGATGTGTCATAAAATTAACCATGATACAACGTTAAAATATCTCCAATGATACAACGTAGGGATAAAACCTAATGCGTAAGCTACTAGAATAATGATCGCCCACGCCGCGGGTCATCACCCGCCATGGAAATTAAATTGTTAAACATGAAGGCAAAACGTTACCCTTGGAACGGGATGAGAACGAAGATCAAAAGGAAAAAAATATGACTGAAACGTGCTTGAAACTAGCAAGGCTAAAAGGACGCAAATTGGTGGGGCAAGGAAAAATTCACGTCCCCAAGTTGACACAAGGTAAAGAAATCGACAAAAGGGACCTTAGCTATTATACGCCACAGTCATTTCTTGGACGCTTTTGCGATAACTTAGTCCGTTTATTTGAATGCAGCGATGAACGCATTATAGAAGATTCTAGAAAATATTTGAAAAGTAACTTTTTCTTAATAATAATGTTAGGAATATAAAACCTAGCTGGCCGGATGGCCCATCTTGAGCAGTGAAATAATATGCTTTCAGTTATACAAAAGGATAGATAATAAGAAAGATATTGACAAAAGACTGTGTTGTTCATATCAGCGAGCGTCTGCATTGAAACAAAAATGTCCCAAATTTTCAAAAAACTGCAGCCTAAAGACTCAAAGCGCTAAAATCTAGTTGATATGAAAGAGAGGGGATGGGCTGGAGAATTGTGGCTAAAAATAACTTTAAAGGCAAAATTGTGTAGGGGAAGGCAGAGTTAGTTCAAAAAACAAGTGTGTTTTTTGTGAAACGCAAGTAGAGACGGACGGACCAACAGACAATAAGGCATACTTGACTGAGGTATGACTGAAATGACTTTTTGGTAGTAGGTTTGAATTTGAAAGGAAAAAAGGCGGTGATTGGCCATAGATGAATATATTATCGGCGCTCAGACGCGCATTTTTGCCATTCGTCATAAGTTGTCCTAGTAGACACAGTAAATAATATAGTGGTGTATTCCCAGAAGCAAATTGATATCTTTAGAGGGACGCCATACTAAAGCCAGCAGCTCAGCTGAGTTTTGCTAGCAATTAACTGTGTTCTATATTCATAATTCTGGTAAGACTGAAATTATTTATTTGTATATTTTAATATTTGTTTAATGTTTCGAGTGATTTGATACTGCCATATCAAAATCTATCCCTTACAACAAGTAAGGATTCGCTCTAGACCCCCCGCCCCAGTTCAGGGTCTAGAGATAAATAAAATACATAAACTCCAGTAAGGATTATGAAGGACAGATCAAGTGTTGAGATCAGTGAAACATATCACCTATCCTATTCTATGGCAGGAAGCTAATGAACATATTTCAGAATATGTAGTCTGGGAGAACCTATCCTATGTGAAACCAACTTGGTAAGATGTGTTGTTTGGTCAAAGAGATCTGACCCGTCTATGTGGTGTTGTTGTGTGTCGTGTTGTGTCCAGAAATGGTTTAGAGGATGGAATTCTGACACATGACCAATACTTTATTGCAGAGCTGTGAGTTTTTTACTTGGCACCAATGTGGTGTCAAATGATGAGTTGAATCATACAAGAGTGGACCCGTGCAGTTTATATTTTGGCAGAGCAGCCTGATATTGCCCCCAAGCACGGAGAGGTGGGGCCACCAGATCTCAGCACCAGAGCTGCACATTCAAGCTACGTGAGCGTCTGGTCTGCTGAGAATTCACCAACTCAACTTATTTTCTAACACACCCATAAAATTTCCATCAAATAACTGGACAATGTGTAGTCGCCATAGACAGGGAGTGATGAGGCCACCCCAACAGCACATCCATTAAGTGTTCTCCCAATTAGATTACAACTAGAAACAGTAGTAATATTAACTAGTCTATTAACATACATATGTACACACCTTTCATTTATTATGTCATATTCATGCATTTCTTTCATAATTGCAAAACCTTTCATATGTTCTGGCCAAAATAAAACCTTGGTTCAGAACAAATAAATTTAAAGAAAATTACTATCCAAATTTTACAATTCTCGAGTTAGTTCAGTGTGTTATAACATTTTATTACTATTATTAGACTTGTTAAATATCTGTGTGTGTATTTGCAAACTACCACAACACATTACATATCATTACCCTAGAATTTTAGCGTAGCCACATTCATTAGTAAAAAAAAGATAGGTGTGAGGTCGTAGTGGTAGCAAGAAGGGCCTTCTGACAATTCACAGCTACACTTATCTCAGGAGCCTTCACAGCTGACCTCATGCATCACATTAAGTAATATCTCAATCAGACAATACCATCAAAACCACTACAGCTTCCTAGTTCAGTGGTCTATGGTTCGATCCCCAGATGAGGTGGGATTCTTTTAGGCCGCAAACGGCTCCTGGGTCGACCCAGCCCCAATTGGGTACCAGCGCAACTCTGGGAAGGTTAAGGCGGCCCGCGTGATGCTGACCACATCACCCCTAGTGTGCCGGTGGTCAAGAAAATATGGGCCTAACACCATATTCCTAATATGCCTCAATGGGCGTGTAACGGGATCCTTTACCTTTACATACTCAAGTTGATGAGTCTACATACCAAGATCATTTCGCGACGATCTCCAGTCTGGCCAGTACCCGTCGGAAATTAGACAATAGACATTTTTCATATGACAACTGCCAACTGTTTATCAACGCTACAGAGATAGTGTCAAACATTGAAGGACTGTATCTCGTCAACGTTCTCAGTTCCACAAAAGTTTTCATCAGAACGTCATCGTCTTAAAGATAACCCACTCAACATAACTTATAACTACCTTGGACATTCTATGCAAACGTGTGAATCATCCTACCCGGTGGAAGCATTTAGAGACAATCGGACTGTGTAGATTACTCATCATTTTCGTAACAATTATCATATTACATCATCATTTCGCTTCATATTGGTTCATTCTTCTAGTTAACTAACTACAATATTAATATCTCATCTGTGTGTTTTTGTGTGAATCGTCGGTTACCATCATCACGTTCTAATTACTACTAACCATATATGTATA
The DNA here is from genome assembly GCA_024509875.1 of Oreohelix idahoensis. Classification (NCBI taxonomy): domain Eukaryota; kingdom Metazoa; phylum Mollusca; class Gastropoda; order Stylommatophora; family Oreohelicidae; genus Oreohelix; species Oreohelix idahoensis. Next base: position 103,704 of record JAMPIV010012024.1, read on the forward strand.
GATATTTAATTAATGAACCCAATAATCGTTTGATCATTATCTAGTTCGTTAATGTATCCACTCGTGCTGTTGGTGTTTGTGACGATACGGTTATGCGATCTCAAGTCCACTCTGGCAGGATTGCATTACATTCCCGTGCGAGGGATATTTTTCTTCTCCCCTGTCATTATTAGGTGGTATATGTTATGCACCATTATTTTACTCTCTATGCTGAATCAAGTAGGGGAAAGTCTCTATTATGATTAAAATTCATAATGATTGTGTCGGTATAATTAGGTAGCTCGACTGGGCTCCTTGTTTGTTTATTTTATACGGAGTCATTTATTAATACAGGAAGTGACATCATGCCGATATGGTTGTTTGGCAGACGTGAAACTAAAACTGCAGAAGTGATGAGATTGTCTGCAAGCCTTCTACCATTGTGTGTCATGGCGAATGGACGCATGTGTTTGAGCTCCTAAATTTAAGTGTCTATCACTGAGTTATTTCATTACTAATACATCAAGATCTTCTGTGAGGTGTATCTAGTTATCTACATTTACAAGGAGTATAGCTTCTCAAACAGCCCAGGGTAAATGTCATAGAAGATAGTAATGGGGCTCTTCTCAATGAAAAAACAACTGTAATGAGAAGGTGGACAGAATATGGAAAAGAATTATATAACTGTAAACTCGACACTGACTATTGCATATTAAACAACATTAAGTGTGAAAACAGGGAACTCGGAAATGCAGCAATATTACGGGAAGAAGTGGAAGAGGCTATATGTTCGATGAAAGGAGGGAAGTCACCGGGTGTGGATAATATCCCAGCAGAGCTCTTGAAATATGGAGGACCAGATAAGTAAAAATCATGACAACAATTTGCCATAAGATATGGAGTACGAAAAAATGGCCAAAAGAGCGGGCGCAGTCATTAGTTATACCGCTTCCAAAGAAAGGAAATCTAAAAATGTGCAAGAATTACAGAACCATTAGCCTTATTAGTCATCCAAGTAAAGTGGTGTTAAGGATACTTTTGAACAGAATAAAACAGAAATCAGAAGAAATCTTGTCAGAGGAACAGGCTGGCTTTAGACCAAAAAGAAGTACCTCAGAACAAATCTTCAGTATTAGATTTCTGATCGAAAAACATCTCCAGCATCAACGCGATTTATACCATAACTTCATCGATTTCACAAAAGCCTTCGATCGAGTCTGGCATGAAGGCATATGGAAAATAATGAGAAAATTCAATTTTGATACCAACATCATAGATATCATTCAAGCCCTATACAAGGACGCAAGCAGTGCTGTTTTTGCAAGCAATGACATTGGAGAATTTTTCAAAACAACTGTAGGAGTTCGTCAGGGATGTATCCTGTCCCCAGTGCTCTTTAATATATATCTAGAACATATTATGCAGGAGGCTCTACGATTATAAAACAACCATATCGATTGGATGCCGACCTCTTTGCAATCTAAGTTTTGCTGATGACATCGATCTTATAGCTGGAACAGAATCAGAACTTCAAGACCTTACCTCCAGACTTGAGAAAGTAACAAGAACGTATGGGATGGAAATTAATATAGAAAAAAGCAAGATATTGGTGAATAGTCATAAGAAACATGTTCCGACCAACATAACGTTAAATGGGCAAACGTTAGAAGAAGTTAACACATTTAAATATCTGGGGTCCACTATATGTAGTGATGGAAGATCAAGTAAAGAAATCAAGACAAGACTTGAGATGGCCTCAGCTGCCATGACAAGGCTGAATGTGATCTAGAAAAGTAACATCAGTTTTCCCGTGAAGATCAAATTATACAAATCACTTGTATTATCTATTCTCTTGTATGGGTGTGAGGGCTGGACACTCACTGCAGATACGGAGCGAAGGACTCAGGCTTTCGAGTATAAATGTTATAGATGAATTTTGCGCATTTGCTTTAAAGAGCACAAAACAAATGTCTATGTTAGAGAGAAAATAAACACCTATGCAGGCCACCAAGAACCACTTTTGTCAGTAGTGAAACGTCGAAAGCTCGCCTGGTTTGGGCATATAACTCGTCATGACTCCCTTTCGAAAACGATCCTCCAGGGAACAGTCGAAGGTAAACGGAGAAGAGGAAGGCAAAGAAAATCCTGGGCTGATAACATCAAAGAATGGACAGGTATGACGTACGTCTAGTTTGACAAGTGAATTTTCCCTGATTTGATGGAGGATTAAAGGGACTTCAGCTTTTCATAACATTAGAACCTCTGAACATCAGTATTGTTGTAACTTTTCATCAACGAAGAGTAGCGGCTATGATCAAAGCAGTCAAAGACGATCCCCAGAACAGAGAAGCAGAAATTTAGCATCTCCGTGCGAACACTGAACCGTTCGCAAGACGGACACGAGCGGTCAGAAGAAAGCTTCTTGCAGACTTCGCACCTCTGTGGCAACCGGCAGACTTGCCCGAAAGACTATGGAACGGGAGAGACGGAGCGCTCAGCGTAGCGGATACGATCTGAGGAATCAGGAAACTCACCACGAACGAGGCTAGTCTCGCAGAAATTTCACATCCTCGTGCGAGCAGCCTGAGACGAACGAAGATCGGAAGCCAGTCGGGCCATCGCGGTTAGCATGGCGGCTAAATAACTTCGACTTGCCCTGGGATCTGAAGAGGCGCGAAATTTTCACACGACCCATTTGTGGTGAAGTGGGATGTTATAAATATTTATAGGGGACTTAGTGTACTGACTGAGATCAGCTGTGAAGGTATATATATCTAATAAGAGTAGTGTATTATATATAACCTTACTTGCTACCACATATCTATATATCTCAGTCAGAATTATTCTGGAATAGTGTGATGACTACGTTATGTGTCTAGGGTATGTGTATGATGAAGTGTAAGTCACAACAACAGACAGATAAACAATTTAATTTAATCCACTACACTTGACAACACTGTGACACTCACATACATATAACACTCTATGAGAATATCTTAAAGGAGGCACTGATAACTTTTCAAATAACAATCTGTATTAATTGTTATCATAAAGGTATATGTGTCCTGATTCAAACACAAAGGAACCAGGAATCACAATCAATTTTAATTACAAGTATATGTACAGACTTTATCAATATGAATATCGTAGTGACATATATTATTAAAAATATCCTATGTGTGTCAGTTGTGTAGTAGTAATATGAGGTAATACTGGTTTTGTTTTGTTCAAGCTCTGTTGGTATTTGTCATCATGACTTCAATAGTTTGTCTTTAGGGACTAGTATTGGAGATGTTCTCAGTTCCTGATATTAAGACAATTAAATTCCCCTCTGAATATTATTTTTACAAAGTCATTTCAAGATGAGGGGACATAATGTTGAGCTCAGCTGGCCAACTCTGCTTATCTTGCGTGATGGCGGCAGGAGAAGACTCCTCTGCTCGAATTCTCCTCTGGGCTCTGGAGACACCTCACTGATAGCTAAAAGGACCAAGGAGTATGCTGTCCTACACTGGATTCAGCACAGCTCTGACCAGGTGCTGCTCAGTACCATCAAGACCACGGTCCCTGAAATCAAGAAGGATGTACCTTCTACTTCATAACTAACTTATACTCTCTTTTACACTGATCACAATACAGCACAAACATTGAGTTCAGAGCGTTAGGCCAACTATCAGCTTCATTCTGAAGTACTTTATACCAGCATTAACCTCCTTAATGGTTACTACGCCTCTGCAATTCCAGCATTATTTCTTTCTAGTCAATCATCTTGGTGTCAGTGTACTATTTGGCCATTCCATGCAGTTTTACTTTCCTCCGACACCTTCTGTTCAGGCTGGAGCATTATAGGCTTTACCTCACGTTTGCCACTGAACTACACATATATATACAGGCATAAATTAACAATTTACATTCAATTTTCATTAAAAGATACTGAATGGTTCAAGCTTACCACAATTTCATGGAAATAAACACAGATACGTTGATTAGCAATGAATTCTGGCACATTTACTGGCACAAATTCCCATCTGCTTATGTTCCAGGCTTTTATTTAACACAAATATGAGCTGGCTTCAACGCACTGTTGCTTTATCAAGATCATTTAAACAAGTGGTCTCGAACTAACGCTCCCAAGGGAGTATATCAGCGAGTCTAGCCAATGAGGCCACGTTTCGACAAGTGTTTGAAAAAATGTTACCTTTCCCCGTTTCCCCTAACAACGAAAGATAGTATTTATAGTCCGACCAATCGTGGTTAGGCTTTCATTTGTTGCGCTCCAATCAATTGGGAGTTTACATGGTAGGCTATTTATGTAACGTAAGGTTTTTTTCAAACACGTTATAAAAAAAAATTTTATGAGCAGAAATGATTCCATGCTGTCAGGCATCCTCACTATTTTATTTTGGGTATAATTTATTAATTCCTGGACTATTTGCGTAACGTTTTACATATTATTTGTCAGCAAGCCCTAAGGAACCCAAATATACCAATTTGAAAGAGCTACGTGGCTGCGTTCAAAATATGTATTTTCTACCTCCTGTTTCGAAGATGTGCTGTCTGGGTACTGTTATGTTTTCAACCGTAAACCCATCTAATGTTGTCTTTCCTAATAAGAGATTTCAGGATTTATAAACCTAACTCTGGGAAAGGGTAGTGTATTTTATCACTGTCCGTCTGAAAAAAAATTAGTGCATGTAGACTTACACGCGTGATGGCAGCATTTGTGTATCGCTCGACGCGTGTTGCATGCGTTCCTGATTTTCAGCCCTCCCCTCTCTCTTTATCCTTTTGTCCATCTGTTCGTTCGTTTTGGTAACGCAGTGTAGAAAAAGACATGAATGGAATTTAAAATTTAGGTCAACTTGCATATTTCAAGGTTTTTCTTAGAAATACAGCACACGTTTCATTGAAGAAAGCGGGTATAATACAGTAAGCTTTTACTATCAACGTGAAAGCGTTACAATTTGCAGACGAAGCAGAAAACAAGGGGGATTTCGAGTACAGTCATTGTGACAGCACTGTTCTTTACCATTCTTCTTCCTTTATTTATTATATGTATTTATTAGGCTTTATATTTACTTGATAATTTATATATGTGGATTAGAATATTCCACGACACCTCCCCTCTTAAAACAGACATTATATGTCAGTCCTTTATTCTATATACACATAGAGAAATTTATTATTATTTCTGGGGTTTACGGTGATTCTCATCACACGGATGGCGGCTTAAAAAATCCGCTCCCAAATTGGTTTTTCCAGATATATACTCAATGCTAAAATTATATGGAGCCAGAAGTAAAGACCATCGGAGTAACCTAGAGTTCTCATGCTTAGCCTGTGCTAGAAACGATAAAGGTTTGTGATCTGTTTGCAACTTAAATGCCTTCCCATATAGATAAATATTGAATTTCTTTATTGCCCATATTACTGCAAGACATTCTTTTTCGCTAGTTGAGTAGTTGATTTCAGCTTTATTCAACTTTCTGCTAGCATATGCCACTGGGCTTAATTCCCCATCCAATGCATCTGATTTCTGTAGTAGAGTTGCACCTAACCCAATATTACTTGCATCCGTCCTTACTATGAATTCTTGACTTAAGTCAGGTAATTTCAAAATGGGTTTACTTGTGAGCTTTTCCTTCAATTCTTGGTAAGTCATTTCACATTGTGGTGTCCATGTAATGCGATCTGGAAGTCCTTTACGTGTCAATTCAGTTAACGGTGCACATATGGAATTAAAGTTTTTGATATACTTCTGGTAGAAACCACATAATGAGACAAAGGATCTCACGTCCTTCTTGGTTTGTGGTCTCGGGGCTTTCTGTAGTTTTTTTGTTTTTTTTTTTTTTTTTTTTTTTTTTTTTTTTTTTTTTTTTTAAATATTCCTCGCACGAGGTTGCATATTTTTTCCTCGCATGAGGTTGCATTGGCCCCTGCCCATACCCGGCTCTGGTCAAGACCACATGTCCCAACACACGAAGACCCAATGACACCATGTGGCATTGTAGTGATCTTCTATGTTTTCACACAAAGGACCTCATGACATAAATGTCACTACTGGTCCCTGTGTGTAGACACATGATCCCAGCCAAAGGCCAGATATTAGGCCGTGGGGTTGTACAGTGTAAAATACACTGTATGTTTAAGTCAGTCGAACAGTTATTTGGTGTTAACAAGATGAAAGAGTATATAAAAATGGGTTAGAAAATCAGAATAATCTAAGTGATAACTTATTTGTTCTTAACATGGGAGATAAAAGAATGTAAATGTAGTGTTTTTTGTAAGGGAGGGAACCTTTTTAGACCTTAAAGTAATTTAAGTATATATCATTAGAGTTTACCAAATTTGCATATTAGACCAGTTTTAATAGAGATATAGAAGGATTAAAGAAACTAAGTTAAAAAGTACAAAGGGGAATAACAATATTATTAGCGCCCTTTACAGGTTTAGTGAGTTAAGAGAACACAGAGCAGAGTAAAACGCACGTGAAAATAGTGACTAGAGGTAAACAGTTATGTAGCACAGTTCACGGAGCTAACAGCTTACAATTAAGCGTGCCGATTGGTGAGTGAACTGAACAACGGACCAATCGTATTAACTAAAACAACTTTTGGACCATCAGATAGGAAATTGAAGGACGATTAGAGATCAGTCCTACCAGAGAAGTTGACCGGGCAAGTCAAGTTTCGCTGAGCTCTCAAGAAATGTGAAACCTGCGGTATGCAGAAGGGCTACAGAAATAGCTAGATTTAGAATTGCTTAGAAATAGGAATTCAGGAGAACATTTAGAATTGATTAATAATTTGTGTGATCAACTGTAGGATTAGCTGATAGGTGGTGTTAGTAGGATCGTGATAGGTGCTGGACTTCGTTTAAAATGGTAAGAACAAAACTTTGAACTATTTTCTTGACTTTCAGCAAATTTGTCGCAAGCTAACGACGCTCGCATTTAAGGGAGCGAGCTAAAGAAGATAATATTGAGTCAAGGTCAATATTAAAGCCTAAAGAAATAATAACTTTTATTATCAGATAGCCAGGATGGGCTGTCATGCCAAGAAAATGAGGCATTGCCATTAAACGAGATTGTATCGAACAAAGGGTTCACAGCACTGACAATTGTGAAATCTATTAAGCGTTCTCTCATATAAGAGTAAGTATGGAGACGCCACCACAAGTGAGTCTGACATTCACGAAACATCTCATGCGCTCTCTCATACAAGAGTAAGTATGGTGGAAGCCATTTTGGTATTGGACATTGTTTATTTCAGGTGTAGCTATTGAATTTTATATGCTGCATTTAGAGGAGTTAAACCTATCTAGAGTGAGATTGGGAGAGAACATGACTCCAAAGATTTAGAAGAACTGTTGTAGAAAATATGAGCAAAATAGTAAAATAAAAGAAGGAATTTTATTAAGCTAGGTATACCACGAAATGCATGAGGCTACAGGAGAAACAATATATAACTATGCTTTGAGATATGTGATTGAATCAAGCGGAAGACTTGAGGACATTGTAATTGTGTACTGTATCTGATGAATTGTGTTGGATGATCATGCATTATCTTATGTAAATAAAGGTTGCTTGTTGAATTTGAATCACGTCACTCCAGTTGCTTTGATGTGAGAAGAGAATAAGGAATGGAGAGATATTAGAATTGAGTATTAGGAAAGATAGGAATAATAGAACACCCTATACGCATCAGTCGCTAGACAACATCAAGGAGGGAAGAACGTGGTCTGGGTTGAGCAAAAGACGAACCTACTCTCATCCAAGAACTATCATCTCTGGCGGAACAAGGGAGCCAGTAAGAGAAACAATCTCACTTGGAAGAAAGAAATAAAGTAAATAATAGATAACTAGGCCTGCCTCAGTCACCTAGTTATAGTTAGGATTGGACAGGGACCAACACCAGCACGGTCACAGTTTCTCTAAATTCTTTGGGTCAGGGGTCATGTTTCCCTGATAAACTGTGTGTCCCAAAAATTCCAATTCTTTACATCCAACGCAACATTTGGTTGGTCGGGCTGTTAAATTTGCCTCCCTAAGTCGATTAAACAGCATGTTCAGAGAGTCAATGTGTTCCTCAAATGTTTCTGTTGCTATAAGGATATCATCCATAAAATTTGTTATACAGGGATTATTCAGAGGATCCAATAATTTTCTCATCATTCTAGAGAAGACACTAGGCGCATTCTTCAATCCAAATGGCAATCTGTTAAACTCATAGTGTCCCTCTGAGGTACTAAAAGCTAGGTATGGTCTAACCTCAGGCTTTACTGGAATCTGATAGTATCCTTTACTCAGATCCACTTTTGAGAAATTTTTAGCTTTATTTAGCCTGGCAAACAGCTGATTTGTATCCGGCAATGGATCCACCTGTCCTTCTGTAATAGCATTCAGTCTCCTGTAATCTATACAGAGTCTATGTTCTCCAGAGGGCTTCCTTAAGAGTACAACACCGGAACTATACGAAGATTCACTGTGCGAAATAATTCCTTCCTTCAATAGATAGTCTATCTCTTCCTTCAAAGCTTTCTCCTTAGCAAACGGAATCGAATATGGTTTCATACAGACAGGTGTGGAGTCTATTAGTTTCATATCATATTCCAATAGGTTTGTATGCCCTGGTCGGTCTGTTAACACCTCTGCATGATTATTTAGAACCTGTTGCACTCTCTCTTTCTGAGTTTTCGTTAAATGTGTACTGATTTTCACCTGTGCTGCTGTCTCACAGGGGTGTAATGGATATTCAAATGATGAAAGTGGTTCCTTTTTCATCTCCATGGCGATGGACAAGGTCAACAAGTGTGTCTCTTCCTGATGTTCTCTTTCCAAATATTTCTTCAGGAGATTCACATGATAGATTTTTTCTTTCCCCTTCTTATCTATCTTATAATTTGTTCTAGACACCTTCTCTAGAACTGTATATGGACCCTGCCATCCAATTTGTAACTTATTCTGACTCCCGGGCAAAAGAAGCAGTACTTTCTCTCCCACAGCCAAATTTCTGTCCTTCGCCTTCCTGTTATAATAGGCAGCATGTTTCTTCCTGGCTTGTTTCAAATTTTCATTGGCAAGTTTCCAGCCAGTTTTTAACCGAGTGGTCAGCTCATTCACATATTGGTATGAAGATGTAATGTTTTCCTTTGCCTTTTCATCAGTCCACGTTCTTAACAAAGCTTCGAGTGGACCTTTTATTGGCCTTCCAAACAATAATGTTGCCGGGCCATACCGGTTGAACTATGGGGTACCTCCCGATAAGCAAAGAGGGCGGCGTGCAGGTACTGGTCCCATGTATCTGGTTTTTCGTGTGCCAACTTTCTCAGGATCGACATCAATGTGCCGTTAAATCTTTCCACTTGGCCGTTCCCTTGGGGATGATACACACTACAATGGAAGTGTTTGGCCTGGAAGATCCTGAAAACTTCTTCAGTTAGTTTCCCCTTGAACTGAGAGCCATTATCAGTCAAGATTTGATTGGGAAAGCCTAACCTTGTGAAAATTGTGAGCAATGCCTCTGCCACATGTTTTGAATCAATTGATGACAGGGCTACTGCCTCTCCCCACATAGAACAAGTGTCCACCAGAGTCAGAATGTAGCTGTTCTTTCTCTTGGTTCGGGTGAGAGGTCCCACAAGATCCACGGCAACTCTCTCAAAGGGTGTTCCCACTATGGGCATTTCCCCCAGAGTTGCTGGTGCAGTCCAATGTTTAGGTGCTACTCGTTGGCACTCTGGACAGGATTTTACATATCGTTTGATATCTTCAGTTATTCCCGGCCAGAAATAGTGACAAGCTATTCGCTGTCCTGTTGCGCTGATTCCCATATGACCACTGAAGGGAATCGCATGCCCTAGTTCCAACACTTTAGTCCTATATGAAGTGGGAAGGACCAGCTGTCCGTGACCATTGGATTCAGATCCAGCCTTCCTATATATCAGTTTGTTCTTCATATAAAACTCTCCCTTGCCTGGAGGTGTATGCGATTTGGGCAACTTCTTGAAACATGGCTTGAGTGTTTTGTCCTCAGCCTGTGCCTTCCTCATCTCATCTGGGTGAGTATTTATGGGATTATCCTCCTCCTTCTTTGACTGTGATCTGGTCTGCACTGTTGCCAATATCACAGGTCTCTTGGGATTCCCCAAGAAGACATATCTACACCCCAATATTAGAGGGTAGATTGGCTCATTTATCACTGCTGCTTTTATGATTCCTTCCACATATCGCGTTTTCACTTTTATTCGGGCGACGGGAAGTGTCATGGTAGCTACATCCTTGGTTGCAGTTTGAATCTCCACTGTTTCCGTGGTGTATTGATCGGCCTGCACCAGGTGAGAACTCACAACGGAATCGTAATCTAAACCGGTATCATATAAACATCTTATAGTGACACCATTACAGATGACATCTTCACACACTGGGGGGTGGTATGGTTCCTGTAGTTCTTCAGGTTTGACCTTCTTTTCCTTTTTCCCCGATGTCATAGCAGCACAATGAGGAGGTTTCCTTCTACAATGGTCAGTGTCATGATTGTTCATCTTACAATTTTTACACCACCTTTTTCCTTGGTTGAAAGATTTTCTTTCATCATATTTCCTTTCATCGAATTGTGGGAATTTATTTTTATTTTCATATCGTGGCCTATCAATTTGGTGCTTACCTTTGTTTTGATCCCTAGGATCAAATTTATTAAAGTTCTGTGGTGCCCTAAAGTTATCCACTTGTTTCTTTTTATTACCTGTTACCTCTGCTTGAGCTGCTTGATACCTTTCAGCAACATTTAGCAACTCACCCAGCCTCTCTGCACCTTGTTCCATGAGAAACTTTCTCAGGTCTGGAGCCATGGACTCTCTTAATTGCTCTATAAGGACCATTTCCTTAAGATCTTGGGTTTTCCCTAGAGAAGTCCATTTCTCCAAGTATGTCTCTATTCGTGCAGAGAACTGGTGATAGGTTTCACCTGACAGTAGTTTAGCATTCCTAAATTTTTTCCTGTAAAACTCTGCATTCTTTTCATACCTTAACAAAAGAGCCTGCTTTAGCATGTCATAATTTTCCTGATCACCTCTGCTCATTTTTGCAAAAACTTCATAAGCTGCCCCACGAAGTCCCTGAGATAACTTTAAGCTCCACCTTTCTCTCTCTAACCCATACGTGGTAGCTAATAGTTCATACCTATTTATATAGCTCTCAATATCATCGTCTTTTTCAACAAAATGATCTAAATGAAAATTCATAGCTGAGGTTGAGGCTCCTTGAGTAACCGTAGCATCAGAGGCAAAGGGACTGGCACCATTTTCAGGAGCATGGCCTTGAAACTCAAACTCCCTTAGTCGTAACTCATGTTCCCTTTGTAATCTCTTCTCCTCCTTTTCTGCTTCCCTCTCTGCAGCTAATCTCTTCTCTTCTCTTTCTGCAGTTAATTTCTTCTCTTCTCTTTCTGCAGCTAATCTTTTTTCTTCTCTTTCTGCTTCCAATTTCTTAGCCTCAGCCTCAATCTGCAACCTCTTAGTCTCAGCCTCAGCTTGCAACCTCTTAGTCTCAGCCTCAGCTTCAAATTGTAACTTCTTAATTTCCCTGTCAGCCTCTAACTTTCTTTCGGCTTCATACCTTCTTTCTTCGCGTTCAATAAATTTGTCACATTCCGTAGTAACATAGGCAACCATAACTTGCCCATCTAATCCTAACTCTTTTGCAGTCTGTACAGCAGCAGATCGAAACTTGGCCAGGTCCGCCATTGTCTATCAGGTAAATTTCTACAATGTCTAACCAACAATTCAAATTCTAAATATATATAATGGACAACACAGGCACCGTGAGCTCAACCTTATTTAATTCCACCCAAGGATACCTTTTAATTCTTATATTCCCTGAAGTGAATTACCCCCAATATTTTTAATAGGGAAAGATTCAAAATCCCAAGAGCGAGACCCCAATATATGTGGTGAAGTGGGATGTTATAAATATTTATAGGGGACTTAGTGTACTGACTGAGATCAGCTGTGAAGGTATATATATCTAATAAGAGTAGTGTATTATATATAACCTTACTTGCTACCACATATCTATATATCTCAGTCAGAATTATTCTGGAATAGTGTGATGACTACGTTATGTGTCTAGGGTATGTGTATGATGAAGTGTAAGTCACAACAACAGACAGATAAACAATTTAATTTAATCCACTACACTTGACAACACTGTGACACTCACATACATATAACACTCTATGAGAATATCTTAAAGGAGGCACTGATAACTTTTCAAATAACAATCTGTATTAATTGTTATCATAAAGGTATATGTGTCCTGATTCAAACACACAAAGGAACCAGGAATCACAATCAATTTTAATTACAAGTATATGTACAGACTTTATCAATATGAATATCGTAGTGACATATATTATTAAAAATATCCTATGTGTGTCAGTTGTGTAGTAGTAATATGAGGTAATACTGGTTTTGTTTTGTTCAAGCTCTGTTGGTATTTGTCATCATGACTTCAATAGTTTGTCTTTAGGGACTAGTATTGGAGATGTTCTCAGTTCCTGATATTAAGACAATTAAATTCCCCTCTGAATATTATTTTTACAAAGTCATTTCAAGATGAGGGGACATAATGTTGAGCTCAGCTGGCCAACTCTGCTTATCTTGCGTGATGGCGGCAGGAGAAGACTCCTCTGCTCGAATTCTCCTCTGGGCTCTGGAGACACCTCACTGATAGCTAAAAGGACCAAGGAGTATGCTGTCCTACACTGGATTCAGCACAGCTCTGACCAGGTGCTGCTCAGTACCATCAAGACCACGGTCCCTGAAATCAAGAAGGATGTACCTTCTACTTCATAACTAACTTATACTCTCTTTTACACTGATCACAATACAGCACAAACATTGAGTTCAGAGCGTTAGGCCAACTATCAGCTTCATTCTGAAGTACTTTATACCAGCATTAACCTCCTTAATGGTTACTACGCCTCTGCAATTCCAGCATTATTTCTTTCTAGTCAATCATCTAGGTGTCAGTGTACTATTTGGCCATTCCATGCAGTTTTACTTTCCTCCGACACCTTCTGTTCAGGCTGGAGCATTATAGGCTTTACCTCACGTTTGCCACTGAACTACACATATATATACAGGCATAAATTAACAATTTACATTCAATTTTCATTAAAAGATACTGAATGGTTCAAGCTTACCACAATTTCATGGAAATAAACACAGATACGTTGATTAGCAATGAATTCTGGCACATTTACTGGCACAAATTCCCATCTGCTTATGTTCCAGGCTTTTATTTAACACAAATATGAGCTGGCTTCAACGCACTGTTGCTTTATCAAGATCATTTAAACAAGTGGTCTCGAACTAACGCTCCCAAGGGAGTATATCAGCGAGTCTAGCCAATGAGGCCACATTTCGACAAGTGTTTGAAAAAATGTTACCTTTCCCCGTTTCCCCTAACAACGAAAGATAGTATTTATAGTCCGACCAATCGTGGTTAGGCTTTCATTTGTTGCGCTCCAATCAATTGGGAGTTTACATGGTAGGCTATTTATGTAACGTAAGGTTTTTTCAAACACGTTATAAAAAAAAAATTTTATGAGCAGAAATGATTCCATGCTGTCAGGCATCCTCACTATTTTATTTTGGGTATAATTTATTAATTCCTGGACTATTTGCGTAACGTTTTACATATTATTTGTCAGCAAGCCCTAAGGAACCCAAATATACCAATTTGAAAGAGCTACGTGGCTGCGTTCAAAATATGTATTTTCTACCTCCTGTTTCGAAGATGTGCTGTCTGGGTACTGTTATGTTTTCAACCGTAAACCCATCTAATGTTGTCTTTCCTAATAAGAGATTTCAGGATTTATAAACCTAACTCTGGGAAAGGGTAGTGTATTTTATCACTGTCCGTCTGAAAAAAAATTAGTGCATGTAGACTTACACGCGTGATGGCAGCATTTGTGTATCGCGCGACGCGTGTTACATGCGTTCCTGATTTTCAGCCCTCCCCTCTCTCTTTATCCTTTTGTCCATCTGTTCGTTCGTTTTGGTAACGCAGTGTAGAAAAAGACATGAATGGAATTTAAAATTTAGGTCAACTTGCATATTTCAAGGTTTTTCTTAGAAATACAGCACACGTTTCATTGAAGAAAGCGGGTATAATACAGTAAGCTTTTACTATCAACGTGAAAGCGTTACAATTTGCAGACGAAGCAGAAAACAAGGGGGATTTCGAGTACAATCATTGTGACAGCACTGTTCTTTACCATTCTTCTTCCTTTATTTATTATATGTATTTATTAGGCTTTATATTTACTTGATAATTTATATATGTGGATTAGAATATTCCACGACACCATTTAACTTACATTCCCGTTAGATATATACAGAGTCTGAAAAGGGCAACTTTATCATTCGGTCTGACAGAATTTTAAGATTCACTAGCATATAGTTAAATTCCTGCTAGATTTCATCTAAATTGTTGGCTATTGGAGTGAAATTCTTTTCTGTGCAGACGGTAATTTATACATTAGCTTCGAGTGATCAGTGAATTGATCTTTCGACCTTGCATCCCAGCAATTAATTAATTATACACTGGGTCCTGCCAACTCAGTTCGATTACTCCAGTGACTTATGAACATATTTGAAATTTAATCTTTGTGGCGATCCTGTTGGGATTCAGCTATCTGAAATATACAGAAACAAAGCAAACCCAAATACTGTTTTAAAATCCCTATTCATAAAGTTGTTTTATAGTTATCAAACTGGAAGAAGAACAGTTGCCAGTCGCAATCATTTTACTTATTACTCAATTGATGAGAAAGAACATAGATTTCCCTGACACGGTCTGTCAAGCATAATCATTGGATTTTACCACCCCCTGAAGAACTTACCTCGCCCCGTCTTCTATTTCAGTGGTCGTTGTGGAAAGCCACCGTTCTCATTGATTCAATAAGCTTCTTAGTTCTGGTCATTTGATTCATTAATTCTTGATCGTGCTATTGTTGGAATAGTTACGCGAATGTGAGTTAATACTTTCTGTCTGTCACAAGGTTTGAACTCAGTATCATAATTGTTGAATTTGTAACTTCAATGAACGTGATAAGTCTCTTCTCGAGTCCACACAATTTTTAATATACATTTCAAACAGTAGACAGTCCATGGAGGTTGATTATGAAAACATTATATATTAGAATTGAATCATACATCATAAATGCTATCCATGCATTATAGTCCTGGTCCAATAATATGCAACACTATAGTCAGAACGTCGTAACTATATGTACGCGCGGTTTGGACATCCAACGGCCGACAATGAGATTAGACGTCTGGCGATATAAAACGAATGTGGACCATAATTTCATCCTTCCTTGACTTTAGTTAAAATTACTAACCTCGATACATTCCTCTCTTCATAAGAATATCGGACTGACCCATGTCCGTACTGCAATAACATATGTGCGGCAATATCATGCCTACCACTGGAAGGATTATAGGACACGTCTTATCCGTTTGACGGTCATCTAAGAAAAGGGTGTGGTAACCTAGTCACGGTGCGTGACATACCAACGCATACACGTCATAATCAATCGTGTGTATCGCGTACACTAACTAACAATTATTTACATTATATTAAACGTAGTCACCTATTAATCTTATGCTGTTAACCTCTAGCAGACCATGCCAATAAAATACCTTAACAATTCCCTGTCCACTGGGGGAAAAAAAAAATCTATTAGATAGATTTTTTTTTAACAAAAACCCATCTGAAAAAAATACCAATATGTTAACAATATCAAAAAAAAAAAAAATTTAACGAGATTGCGGCATATGGCCTACGACGTTCTGTCTAGAACCAATGTCGTGGTCATGTCGACTAACCAATAGTCATGTAATATATTCATTATTTATATCATAAATAAATATAAATGGTAATAAGAACTAAAAGAGAATGGTAATGTCGATCTCTAATTAAATAATTAATTAACTTAAAATATGTCGTGATAAAATGTCATGTCAGACTAATTTAAAGTGTTAAAATTAAACTAAATAACTAACTATACTAGGTATGGAATAAGAATAAGTTGTTGAAAATCTAATGTAAGAAAAATGAGAGGATCTGTTAAAGAAAGACATAATAACGAATAAAGAATAAATTAGAGAAAAGAAAAAAAAATGATGTATAAATTTAACTAAGTTATGTGTGTTGAACATCAAGTAAGTGTAGTATTAAGTTATTAATACCTTTCTAACTAATTTAAACAATAGTATGCAATATAATCATGTAATTCTAAGAATATAATCAAAGAATTATGTGAGTTTTCTTTTCTTTCTTTCATTTTTTTTAAGTTTCATTCATTTTTTTAAAATTCAACTCACTTGTCATTTTAATGTGGATTAGTTTTAAAGAATAAATTAAAGTAATTAACATTGGATATGAAGATCCATTCGTAGTCTTGATCCTTGAATTTCCATTAGACAAAATGTTCAAGTATTCTGAATCACGTTATATAACGAATTAGTTCGACTGGAATGTCATTTATTTTCTCCGAAGTGTTTTGAAACAATGTTGTGACAAATGTAAACCAGGAAAGTCCCGGTGTAAAGACGAATATAGTGTCAATTGATTGCAGTCACTTTGCGTATAATTTGCCTATAGAAAGCAGCTGAGTAAATGGTTCATTCATGTGTCAAAAAGCAACGATGGTGCTATGTTCTTTGATTAAGTTTCTCTGTACATAGTATTGTCTTTGCGACAAACAACGTAAATTAGGAATCGACATCATTAGGATTTCGAGATAATGTATCTGCCAAGATGTTGTCGGATCCTGTGATGTACTCGATTGAAAACTCGAAGGGTTGGAGGAGTATAGCAAATCTGGTCAATTTTGGACTCTTGTGATTTGCTCGTTGTAGTGATGCTACGGCCCTTTGATCGGTTTGTACTACAAAAGGGGCTCCCAGTAGGAATTTTTTTCTAGTTTGGTTATCGCCCACACGACGGCTAAGAGTTCGCGATCAACCGTAGAGTACTTCACTTCTGGTGGTTTCAGTTTTCGTGACACGTACAAGTTTGGATGGAGGATGTCGTCATGGTATTGGAGCAAACATGCGCCAATTCCGTAGTTACTCGCATCTGTACGAAGAATGAACTTTTTAGAAGCATCAATTAATCTCAAAATAGGTGGATTTGAAAATATAGAAATTATTTGCCGAAAAATTCTGTCACATTCGTCAGTCCATGTCACTTTCACTGGCATGTTCTTCTTTAGTAATGAGGACAATACAGCAGTGATGGATGACAAGTTAGGTACGAATCTACTGTAATATTGGACTAGACCTAACAAGCTTCTCACTTGTTTCTTCGTTTGAGGAACGGAAATGTTTAAAATTTTTGAAACTGTACTGGGTAATGTTCGGATATATCCAGCTCCAATAATGTGACCCAAAAAAGTGATCTCATGAAATGCTACCTGTAATTTTGTAGGTTTAGCAGTTAACTTGTACCTTCTCAAGGTATCAAAAACGTATCCAAGACCCAAAAAATGTTCCTCAAAAGATGAACTAAACAAGCATATGTCATCTATATATGTAATAATGTCTGGTCTACCTGAAAAAAAATGTGTCGCATCATGCGAACAAAGGTAGCTGGAGCGTTAACCAGCCCAAAAGGCATCACGTTCCACTGGTATAGACCTAGCGGAGTTGAAAACGCTGTGTAGTATTTTGCTTTTTCGGTTAGTGGTATCTGCCAATAACCTTTAGTTAAGTCTATCTTAGTAAATATAGTTGCTGTCGATAGACGTGGCAGTAAGTCATCGAGAAGTGGATGTGGTTCGCTATCAACTATCGTTTGTGCATTTAATTTTCTATAGTCGACGCATAGTCTAATGTTATTGTCCTTCTTTCGGACAATAACTAATGGAGAAGAAAATGGGGAATTACTAGTTTCGATAATTCCTAAAGATAACATCTGTTCAAGTTCCTTAGTAGTTTTAGTAAGAAAGTGTATAGGAACAGAATAAGGATGTACCCGAATTGGAGTATCCTCGTTAAGAGTGATGTCATGATTAATGACTGATGTGCGACCTGGAACATCGGTCAACACATCTGGATAAGATTGTAGCAGATCAGCAATCTTTTGATGCTGTTGCGGTGTAACCGACGAAGAGATGGTTACGTCCCGCCAAGATTCGCTAGATTGTACTACAGGTACAGGTAAAGCTAACTGTACCTCAGGAAAAGAAGATTCTTCTTCCTGGATAACGGATAAATTAGAATAGTGACATGTAGGTCTGAAAGTGTCATCTAATTCATGAAAAATAGCTTGTAGATGTTCAGGTCGAGTATGAAATTGCTTGAGCATATTTATGTGCTATATTTTGTGATGTCCCTTAATGTCCAGGACATAATCAACATCAGAAATCTTATTGATAACCTGGTAAGGACCATTCCACGAGATTAGTAGTCTATTATTGTTATGTGGCAATAACACATAAGCTTGATCTCCTGGAAATAATTGACGTAATCGTCTATTACTGTTTTGGAAAGTTCTAGCTTTCTCTTTCGCAGCCTCAGATGAAGCTGTTGCCATTTGACAGGCATCAATAATGTTATTCCGGAGATTAATTACATATTCATAGGATGACTGAGTGTCCTGAGTCATCTCAGAATCGATTAATAAATCTTTTATCAGTCCCATAGGACCTCTTGGAGGAGCGCCAAAGACTAAATGAAACGGAGAGAAGCCAGTTTGTTCATTTGGCACCTCTCGATAAGCGAATAACACCGCTGGTAGCACTCTGTCCCAGTCCTGTGGATGGTTAACTGTAACTTTATGTAGCATTTGTTTGAGTGTACGGTTAAGTCTTTCTACAGCACCATTACTCATTGGGTGATAAATGCTGCTGAGGTTTCTATCTATTTGCCAAGTCTTCATTACCTCCGTCATAGTCTCAGATATAAATTGAGAACCATGATCTGACAAAAGTTTTCTAGGAAAACCTACTCTAGAAAAGATCAAGTGTAGTGCATCAGCTACATCTGTTGTGGTGGTTGTTTTTAATGGGATGGCTTCTGGCCATCGTGTGCATAAATCGATGCAAGTGAGAATAAACCTATGTCCTCTGGCTGATGGTAAAAGTGGGCCAATGATATCAATGGCCATTTTGTCGAAAGGTCTCACCGATATATCACAAGCCTGAATAGGCGCCGTGTGAAAGGCTCCCGTGCTTTCACTTCTTGGCATATCGTACAGGAGCGTACGTACTGTGAAATATCTCGTGATACTCCCGGCCAAAAAAAAGAAGATAATACTCGTGAACGTGTACGAGTATAACCCATGTGACCTGCACACTTAGAATCATGTGCATGTTGAAGTATGTACCGCCTAAAAGCAAAAGGTACCATGACTTGTTGTCTTATCTGAGTTTTATCCATAAAACATCTTAATAAAATGTCATTTTTAATACTAAACCACTGACTATAATTTATGTTCCTAGAAAGATTGTCATCTTTGTTGACCAGCGTAAAAAATTTTGTTAGTGACCTGTCTTCCCTCTGTTTTGCAGCAAATGATACTCGGTCAATAGCAGAATGAATCTCGATATTTTCATGATCATTTGTTTCCTTGTTTTCCGTGTCTATAGTCTCTAATTGTTTTGTATGTGCTCTGGTTATTGCTGCATTTCCGATGTATAGATTATTTTTTTCCCATTGAATAATCTCATCTGGTGTGCAATCTTTACTCCCGTGTATGCATCCCACCATAAGGTCGGCAATTGGGTTTCTTAACATGCATGCTTTAACATTGCCTGTGAAGAAAGGTGTGTCAATGTAAATAATAGCTGTTGGATAATATTCTATGGTTCCCCCAAAAGTCATGCACCTGACATGTTCTCCAGTTGCACAATTTGGATGAACAAGTGTCTGACGGATTCCGATCGTGGTCGATCCCGAATCTCTTAAGACTGAGACGATGGATCCATTAACTTTTCCTCTGTTGAAGATCAGTGATCCTGTTCCGTCATTGACTGCTAGACTGACTTCTGGTAGAATATGACCGCAGTTCAGAACTGTCTCTTTTGCTTTCTGAAATATAAGATTACATGTTGGGCAACTATTTGCCACGTTATAATTCATTGCAAAACAAGTAGACGATGACTGTATTTTGTTATCAGTAGTTGAACTCTGAACCCTAGGGGTTGTAGCAGTAGTAACAGCTGCCCCTGTATTATGGTTATAAGTTGTCGATCTACGAGAATGAGAACGATGACGAGAATAATTAGATGAATTATCCCGTTGTCCTCTATTGTAACCGTTATCTCGATGTCTCGAGTTATAATTATCGCTATTGTTCCACTTGTAATCATTATTATAGTTATATGATCGATTATAACTTGAGTTACGTGGATTACTGTTATTTCTTGACTGAGGTGAATAGTTTCTGGTTTGTTGTCGTCCTCTATTAAAGTTATTGTTAAAGTTATTCTGTCCCTTATGAAAATTAATGTCATAGTTTCCTTTGAACCTACCCCTGTCTACACTGTGTGTTCTAGGTTTGTTATGATTATGATATGCCATATTGGAGGCTACAGGAAGTGGTTCTCTTATCAATGTGCCAGAAATATTAGCATTCGGATGAGCTGTGCAGTAATTTAAAGAAATTTTTTCTAACTCATCAATAGATTCTGGTTTTCTTTCTTGCAGATAAGCAAAGAATGGTGGGCTGACAGACGATAATACTTTATCCCTCAATAACAAATCGACTAACTTGTCGTAGGATTTGTTGACACCTGCCAGTTCAACCCATCTGTTAAAAGTATTGCGTATGTTAGCAATAAAACCTGTGAAATCTCTATTGTTATCTGGCAACAAACTTTTAAAACGCAATCTACATGCCTCTTCGTTCAAGTGGAAACGACGTAGTAACAACGTCTTAATGGCCTCATAGTCTGTTGATAGTGTTGGATCTATATTTTGTGCTGCACTTGCAGGTTCGCCATCTAGAAATTCCTTAAGTTTCAGTGCCCATGCCGCTTTGTCAAGGTTATTCACCTTACATATGTCCTCAAAGCGCGCGAGCCACGATGAAAGGTCATCTACGTGTAACTTGAATGGAGGCAGCTTAAAGTAATAATTACCTTTAAGTCGTGTGGATGAAGATCCAGATTGAGCAGTATCATTTTGGGTTGCTGCAGCGCCCTGTGAATTAAGTTTTGCTGTTTCTAATTTAAGTCGTTGCAATTCCATTTCTTGCTGCAGTATGATTTCTTGTCGTTTCAATTTATTCTCTTCTTCAATCCGTAGGATTTCATCTCTTGCTATCTTTCTTTCTTCTTCTTGTCTTAATTCTGCCTTCTTTTCCGCCTGTTTTCTTTCAAGTTCTTCCATCTCTGCTTTAGCAATGGCTTTCTTTTCCGCCTGTTTTCTTTCAAGTTCTTCCATCTCTGCTTTAGCAATGGCTTTCTTTTCCTCCTCTTCTGCCTTATATTTTGCAAATTCAGCCAATGCATAAGCCTCGAGAAGTTCTCCTTTTTTCCCAAAATCTTTACCATTTTTAATAAAATAGTCTAAGTTAAGCATCTTGACGTTAATATTGTACGTAATGGTTATGTAATAATCACCAATAAATTTTAAGTAATTATTATACTTATTCAATTTATGAATAGTCGATATAAACAATCATAATATTATTGAACTTAATCTGGGAATGTTCAATTTAATTAATTGTAATATTATCTAACTATTATTTGTAGATTCCATACATAGACATACTATGTTGGGAAAATATTACATATATACTCGTTAATATATCATAAATAGTTATGATATTTATCTATTTCGGGTGCTGAATTACTATCATGCACCTAATAATAAATAGTATTATTCCTCAAGTATTATATCATTCAGTCAGTGATATGTGCTAAGTAAATCATTTAGTAATGGAAAAAATGTACCAAATAATATACACTATGTCCTTTATATGCAGGACAGACTAAAAAGTCAAATTATTTTATAAATATATATTATTATTATTATATTATGCCTTAATCATGAGCTATAAAGTGCATCGCCCATTTCTTGGACTACCACTGCAAATTGGTGCAAAGTCCCTAATTCTCCTTAAAAGTCATTAAATTTTAATTATATTCATATACACTCTTATTAAGCAAGAAATTATATTATTAGTGTTAAATCATGAACAGATGAAATGAGGACATACGATACGATGGGTAAACCAAGGAGAAACAAACCATATTATCACGAAACAAGACGTTTCTACAATAAAAATTGATATTATGAAACCAAATCTGCAAACCGGAAATATAGAGTAGGGTGAAGGTTAACTGAATATAGAGTTAAATCTGCGTACACAAAAATTAATGACGCAAACATGGACTCATTGACGGTTATACAAAAAAAAAAAATGAACTGAATAATAGCAAGATCAGAAAGAACAAGATAGATTACTAACATTGTTACCAAACTAAATAGAATTTAAACTGAATACGATAAAATACACCGATTATTTCACCAAACTAGACATCTAACATATACTGTGAATTAAATGCAGTCCCGAACGAAACAAGCCCCGGAAATGTCATCGACGCGTTCTCCGCGAAATGCGATTTAATTCACTACCCTAAAGACCGTTCAGAATGAATATCGGCAATCCGTAGAGCCATAATTTATTCATTCTGAATCTCCACTCCAACCTCCCACAAATTAGGCACAGCACAAACAATGAAAACAAATATAACGTGCATATAAAATATATAGAACGGACATGCCTGCAAAATGTGAATTAGACTCAGTGATGTTTCTTATGAATGACAACAGTCACGAACTGAGACTTATCTTTTAACCCGTCGTCCGATGCGATCTTCACCAACGGCCTAGACTAGAGGATAGGACTGTTTGCTCCTTGTTGGTAAATAATGTCTTTTCAATCCTATGATCTACTGAGAAGTTGTATTCTTGAATGAAACATTAGGTGAGCTGGCATCGTCCTTCGATCGTTGGCTTGTACACGGAATATTGTGACGTCACTGATTTTTGCATAGTTACACAAGCCACGTCATGTTCGGAATCATGTGACTTGAACGTTTTCTTGTAATCGTAAACAGTCCGTGAAAGTATGTAAACAAGAAAAATTTCTTTCTTCCTTCGTTCCCCAGCAATGGCCAACCACTTTGTTGCGGGGCTTTATACGATTCACTTCTTTTATTGTTGTTGCGGCCCCGTCTTCTATTTCAGTGGTCGTTGTGGAAAGCCACCGTTCTCATTGATTCAATAAGCTTCTTAGTTCTGGTCATTTGATTCATTAATTCTTGATCGTGCTATTGTTGGAATAGTTACGCGAATGTGAGTTAATACTTTCTGTCTGTCACAAGGTTTGAACTCAGTATCATAATTGTTGAATTTGTAACTTCAATGAACGTGATAAGTCTCTTCTCGAGTCCACACAATTTTTAATATACATTTCAAACAGTAGACAGTCCATGGAGGTTGATTATGAAAACATTATATATATTAGAATTGAATCATACATCATAAATGCTATCCATGCATTATAGTCCTGGTCCAATAATATGCAACACTATAGTCAGAACGTCGTAACTATATGTACGCGCGGTTGGGACATCCAACGGCCGACAATGAGATTAGACGTCTGGCGATATAAAACGAATGTGGACCATAATTTCATCCTTCCTTGACTTTAGTTAAAATTACTAACCTCGATACATTCCTCTCTTCATAAGAATATCGGACTGACCCATGTCCGTACTGCAATAACATATGTGCGGCAATATCATGCCTACCACTGGAAGGATTTATAGGACACGTCTTATCCGTTTGACGGTCATCTAAGAAAAAGGGTGTGGTAACCTAGTCACGGTGCGTGACATACCAACGCATACACGTCATAATCAATCGTGTGTATCGCGTACACTAACTAACAATTATTTACATTATATTAAACGTAGTCACCTATTAATCTTATGCTGTTAACCTCTAGCAGACCATGCCAATTTTGAGACTATTAGCTACCAGCCCACCTCGTTAAATCTGGGGCCTGACACAGAAGAAATAAAAAGACAATTTCCATTGTTCTACGGTATTAGCTACAGTTGTAAAATTCCTAAAGTGCCAGAATTCACAACTTGGTAAGTCTGTGTGTGTGACTGTGTGTGCTGGCCATCCCAAGCGTGTTTTTGAATGTCAGGAGATTTATTAATCTTTTTTTACCCTTATAATTAGTTCGTCCTAGTATTAAGGGGTATTGTATACATTGTACGGGATTTCTCCTAGCGGGATTGTTTAACTGTGTTCATTCCCCCCTTCCGTAAAGTTTTGTTGAATAAAGGGAAAACATTTGAGAACCCTAGCTTTTTCTCTATCCCCCCATATCACTGTAACCCCTTGCCATCAGAGTAATAGATTTACCATTGGGTTAAATTGCCTATCTCTGATCATCATCTGGCGGGCTCTGGAACGGTGAGCGAGAAGGACTACACATTTTATTGGCAAGGGAAAGATCTTAATAAAACTAGAGAACACGGAGTAGGTTTTGCGGTCAAAAAATCGCTAACTAAAATGGTTAAACCAGGCGAGAATGGATCAGAACGCCTGTTAACGCTCCGCCTGCAAACTAGCACAGGTCCCATCACCCTTGTCAGTGTGTATGCTCCTACTCTGTACTCTGCCTCAGAAGCTAAAGATGAGTTCTACGAGAATCTAGCAGCAGTCATCAAAAGCATACCTAGGCAAGAACAGCTTGTTCTCCTTGGTGACTTTAACGCTAGAGTGGGTGCCGATAATGTTTCATGGCCTTCATGTCTGGGCAGGTTTGGTATTGGCAAGATGAATGAAAATGGACAACGGCTCTTAGAGTTGTGTGTCCACCATGACCTCTGCGTGACCAACACTTACTTTCAGACAAAAACCCCAGCATAAGGTGTCATGGAGACACCCACGATCCAAGCACTGGCACCAACTGGACCTGATTCTCGTCAGAAGGCCACTTCTCAGGTCTGTGCTCTCCACACGCTCGTACCATAGTGCAGACTGTGATACAGATCACTCCTTGGTTTGCTGCAAAATCAGAGCACAACCAAGAAAACTCTACTGTGTCAGACATGAAGGGAAACCACGCATTGATACCAGCAAGATGTCAGACCCTGTCATGATCACTCAATTTACTGCGACCTTCAAGAAAGTGCTCAGTAGCCCTCAGCATGGTAATACTATTACAGAGAACTGGGAGCATCTACGGAACACCATTCAAAGTACTGCACTTGCCACCTTTGGTAAGAAAACGGCAAAGTCAAATGACTGGTTTGATGCTTCATCAGATGTGATGGCACCTGTCATTGAAGCTAAGCGCAGTGCTATGAATGAATACAAACGTTCACCGAGTGCTAGAACCCTACAGATCCTGAAGGCTACGAGAAGCAAAGTTCAACAAACTGCTCGACGCTGTGCAAATGACTATTGGCTCCAGCTCAGTGAGAGCATCCAGATCGCAGCGCAAACAGGCAACATTAAACAAATGTATGACGGTATAAAGAAAGCACTTGGCCCCCAAAAAAAGTAAGACGGCACCGCTAAAAACCATCAGCGGAGAGAAGCTAACCGATAAGGGTAAGCAGATGGAGAGGTGGGTCGAGCACTACTCTGAGCTTTACGCTAGAGAAAATACCGTTACGCCTGCAGCCCTTGGTGCTGTCAAATGTCTGCCAACTATGGAGGAGCTGGATGCCGAACCAACATTAGAGGAACTCAGCAAGGCCATTGATAGCTTGGCCTCTGGCAAAGCACCAGGCAGTGATGGGATTCCTCCTGATTTAATCAAATGCTGTAAGAGCACGCTATTACATCCCCTGCATAGGATGCTGTGCCAGTGCTGGGAAGAGACAACTATTCCTCAAGACATGCGAGATGCCAGGATTGTAACACTATATAAAAATAAAGGAGACAGAAGTGATTGCAATAACTACAGAGGCATCTCTCTTCTTAGTATTGTTGGTAAGGTTTTTGCCAAAGTCATCTTGATGCGACTCCACAAGTTAGCTGAGCGCATATATCCAGAGTCACAGTGTGGATTCCGAGCTGGTAGATCAACAACAGACATGATCTTCTCTGTCCGCCAGCTTCAGGAAAAATCAAGAGAGCAGAAAAGGCCTTTATATATCGCCTTTATAGACCTCACAAAAGCATTTGACCTGGTCAGTAGGGATGGACTCTTCAAAATCCTCCTGAAAATAGGCTGCCCTCCTAAAATGCTGGAAATGATAAAGTCATTCCATGACGACATGAAGGGAACAGTCCAATATGCTGGAAGCACGTCACAGCCTTTTGACATACGAAGTGGCGTTAAACAAGGCTGTGTTCTGGCTCCGACCCTCTTCGGGATCTTCTTTGCCCTACTCTTGAAACATGCTTTCAGAGATGCAACTGAAGGAATATGCCTTCACACTAGGTCAGATGGCCGTCTGTTTAATCTTTCAAGGCTGAAGGCAAAAACAAAAATCAGAAGGGCCACTATAAGAGACTTGTTGTTCGCTGATGATGCTGCAGTCGTCACTCAAAGCCAACAGGAGCTTCAGAACTTGATGAATCGCTTCACTAAAGCATGCAAGGACTTTGGCCTCACAATAAGTCTAAAGAAAACGAATGTGCTGAGTCAGGATGTGGGTGCTGCACCAGTTATCACTATCGATAACTATGAATTGGCAGTGGTGCATCACTCACATACCTAGGGTCTACCATCAATGACAAACTCTCACTGGATACAGAAATCGACAGCCGCATTGGCAAAGCTGCAGCTACCTTTGCCCGCCTCACATCGCGTGTTTTGGGAAACTCCAAACTCACAATGAAGACTAAGCTGCGGTATATAACGCCTACGTCACCAGACACACTTCTATATGGTAGCGAGACATGGACAACCTATGCTAAGCAAGAAAGAAGGCTCAATACATTCCATCTACGGTGTCTACGCCCCATCCTCGGCATTTCGTGGAAAGAAAAATGGTGTGACGTAAGATAATGTCGAGGTGTTGTCACGTTACTGGCCTTCAAATTATGTATATACACTGCTTAGACAGCGCAGACTTCGCTGGCTTGGCCATGTTCGTCGCATGGAAGATGGTCGCATCCCAAAAGATATCTTCTACGGACAATTAGCAGATGGCAGGGAGAACAGTTGGGCGAACCACAGCTGAGGTTCAAAGATGTGTGCAAGAGAGATATGAGGGCACTGGACATGGATCCAGCAACATGGGAGGATGAAGCTGCCGATCGCACTAAGTGGCGATGCTATTTACGGCGCCAACTCAGTTTGGGGGCGAAGAGAGGCTCACACAAGAAGCAGAGGTGAGGAAAAAACGTCGAAAGGAGCACCAGGAAAATAAGCAGCTGAGGGCTGTCACCTCAGGGGCGCATTCCCATAGTCAGTTATGACTGAAAGGGGCTATTATTATTATTATGATCATCATCTAACCCCTTCCCCCCCTCTCGTCTTTGGGACCGGGTCTTTTCTGTTAGTAAATACAAGCGGGAACAAAAAAAGGTGTATTGGATACTTCTCCTCAACCCTCCCCCCCCCCCCCCCGGTCATATTTGTATTCTGTAACTTTTGATTTTCTGCACTGTAAATTGATAATTCAGTTTGTGGACTTTTGCCTTTTTTTTTTTGATAATAAAAAAAAGTATTAAAAACTTTGTTTAGCATTTTGTGTCGGGCTGGCCCAAAATCCAACATTCCTCATATTTGTTATTGTAGTCCTGTATTCATGTTACGTTGAGCGTCAGAATCACCAAATCGGTTGTTGTGCGCCTGAGTGACTGGAACTGACAAAAAACAAAAAAATAAAAAATTGTTTGTTTTAGAAGGGTGGTAGGAGTAGTTTTGAGAGACAAATATTGTCGTACATGAGATTGTTCCTTACTTTTCCAGCACTTGTGAATTCTACTACCTCACTTTCCTAAAATCCTTATTCTCACAGAGCCTTCACTATCATTCTACACTCTAAAGGGACCAATATCCACTCAGAACACTCTCAGAAAAAAATTACGACAGCAGGGGCAACAGTTTTTCAACCCACTTGTACGCATTGCTGAGGATAGATGAGCAGTGGAGGGACCCTGTCTGCTGATTGCTTCCACCATGGCACCCCTAACGACCCATGAGGGTTACGGGTTCAGATTGACGCTGCTTCTCAGTGTCGAGTGTGAATATATATTAAAAAAATGTTAAAAATGAAAAAAGGACAGCGTTCCAGGCATGAACGGACTGCCTAAAGTTATATCAACGACTGCATATTATATGCCATTGTATATTGGTGCCCTGAACTGTATTGAATTGGGAACAGTGTAACCCACAGTCTTAATAAAAATGTAAAAACACGGACATTTATAGTGCTCCAATCGAACCTCTGTAAGGAAAAAATGTAATTTACCGTTCACCCCCATTTAATCCTTCTTTTAAATTATAGAACTAATTGACTATTAAATTTGTTGTATGTTATTTTAAACTAAACAAATAATTGTTCATTAGTCATTAGAAGTATGAAAGCAAACGTATGAGCAAGGACTATTTAATAATTTATATATATATATATATTATATATATATTATATATATTATATAATATATATATATTAATATATATATATATTATATATATATATATATATATATTTATATATATATATAATATATATATATATAGCCATTACGGTTAAGAGGGCATTCGTTGGATTACACCAACTGGGGGCTTAAACGGGTTGTCAGAAATATCTTAAAACCATTCACCAAAAAAGGCAACGGACCAGATAATAAGTTAACAAATTGCTCAGCCCTAAGCAGCTTCTGTTCTTGACTTCTGGGAATATCTTGTGAAATCTACCCTAAGGTAGAAGCGCCATTTCACCTTCTATCTACGTCTCTGCCAAGATGTAATCTTGCGCGAGTATAGACACGTTGGACGATCTTATTTTTTAGATTACGCTTGCGTTTCGGCCATAGTGAACCACTACTGCAAAGCAGAGGAGGGAATCCGGGGACAGTGTTAAATATTTACTTATAAGTAAATTTTACATTCCAGGTGAGGGTTGGGGGGCTCTTTCTGTTACGGGATCTAAGGGCCAGTGTTTGACGATTTAACCAGAAAAGAAGTTAGCGAGTATACGTCTGGATAGCCAGCCATTGTTCGTTAATGTATCACTCGTGCTGTTGGTGTTTTAAATATTTACTTATAGGTAAATTTCTACATTCAGATGATGTTGTGGGCTTTTTCTATTACGGGATCTAAGGGCAGAAGCTAAGGACGTTGGGGACATAGAAAATCTTTCCACAATTCACTAGAAAAAAAAACACAGTCCAGTGGAAAGCATTCACATTCTCTTCTTCTTGTCATTATCTCGAATAGGGGTGTCGTGATTTGGTCTGTCTTACACCACGGTCATATTTACCGCACGCAATACTATAGGAAAACGGACCGATACAATGACCAATGAAAACGTTCCTTTTTCTGATGTGTATAAGGAAACCTTTTTGGGCTTAACATAGAGGAGTCCCATTTTTTGTGTAAATTGCTAGTACGAATTTATTTAATTTCTTAAGGACTAAAGATGTTTAAACGGAAAGGTATAGATATTTTAACAGCGGGAATGTTACTTGCGAGGTAGGTGCAAAGACTTCCTCGAATAGTAGTTCAATTATAGAGAAAAATCGTTTAAAATGACATTTCCAATACATCAGGGTAGTTCCCCAATTTTGTTAGTTAAAGTTTGCATAGATTTAAATGCATTTTTCTAACTAACCAATTATTAGATAGAACGGTAGAGATAAATTCACAGTATAATTCTAGCTTTAAAAGATCAAAATCGGCCCAGAATTAAGAGAGATAATAAATATTAAAAATTTTGCACATTGAACAAGAAGGCAAAAATCACTTAAATTTTAGATTCCTAACGCCGTTTTCACCCCATGCCATCCGAGTGGTAGGGTGCGGTACTATAAAAGTCCTTGAACTTGGCTGATTTGAGGCCACAACTTTTTCAAACAAAGCTGAACAGAAGAGAGCGGCAAAACGTGTGCTGTCAAATACTTTGCCATTGTATCTGCATAGCAGACCTAGATACCCATAGACAGCCTGTTACAGCTTATGTGTATTGCCTGAGGGTTTTATCCTGCAACTGCTAAAATTGTTCGAGACATTCACTTCTGAGGGACTCTGGTGCACACGTTTCTCAAAGTTACCTAGAACTAGACACCCTGTTTTCCCAGCCTGGAGATCCAGACATTGTGTGATCCTGGCTATAGTTGGATGCTTCTCATTTTACCGGATAAGTGGAAACACAATTCCATGGTCAGCATATCCAGAAACATTCTAGCACAAATAGAATACAAATAACAAAAACAGGTTGAGTGATGACTTATGAAAGACTTTATTAAACTAAAATACATCACTTCACAGTCCAGCGAAAGTGTTAACTATATATGTTAAATACATAAGTGACATTTGAAGTATAACTTTATCATATTGAAGTATTGTGGAAATGACATTCCATGTGTATTTATTTTTATTTTGTAAAAACCTTTTGAATTTTTTATCATTTTCCTAACCGAAAAGAGAAACGGTATAGGATCAATAAATTGTAAATATAAATCAGTCTTGCTCAATTATTTAAATTGAGTTAAGGTTCTGTATTTGTTAATTTTATATTACATATTTACTTAATTAATTAATCCCCTATCAGAGTCAATACAAATATAATAACCAATATTCAAGGGAGGATCTTGAGAGGTAGCACTTAGACCTTCATGAACAAACACTATCACCAGACTTCAAGGTTTATACAGCTTGACCCTACCTTTGATTGTAGATACACCCTTACTCTTTTCAGAGAAGGGGGTATTTCTTATAAGACCAGTCTCTTATCTGGCACCATCCTTGTATCATCTGATACATCTTTTTGTCCAGTATATCTACATTTTAATACCATCTGAACCTCTCGCGACATCTGGTGGCTCGTCCCGGATTTCACTAAATACCCTGGTGTCTTTACATTAAGACAGTTAGTTGTAAGATTAAAAGTAAAAGTAAAGTAAATATAAAAATAAAGATAAATAAAAGAAAAGAAAGTAATAAATAAATCTAACTCAGTGTAATATTAGTGAGTACATAACCAAATTTTGGTGACCTGGATGAGCTTGACATGTGGTTGTATATTAATTAAGTTTGTATATTAATTAGAATGGAATATATTAATGTCTGGGATTAAAATTTATTAATTTGTATTATTGATAAGATTGCAAGAGAATGGGCAGACTTGGCAAAATTTAGATCTGCTACAGTGCAGTCGGCAAAAAAGAATTGGGATTAAGTGGGGAAGACCTTATTAAATATGTCACCACTGAATGTGACAAAGTTTTATTAGAGAGAGAAGATAAGAAGTTGGAGAACAGAAAGAAGATTACAATTTAGAAGCTGATAGGGAAGCTAAAAGATTTACAACTATAAGCTGATAGGGAGGCTAGGAAAATGGAAGCTTGAAAAAAAAAAGGATAAGAGATAACAAATGGAGGCAGAGGAAAACCGAGGTTACAAAGGGGACATGAATTAAGGCTGAAAGAGCTTTAACTTCAAGGAGATTGTCCCAGTCCAATGGGAGTAGGCCCAACTACATCTGATACTAGTGCAAAGTCAGGGTGCCTCAAATGGAGCCATGATTTTTCACTTGGATCCCATTTGTGGAGAAAAGGAAGATGACATTGAGTCTTATTTAAGTAGGTACGAGAGATTAGCTATTAACTATGGCCTAGAGAAAGAGAAGTTGAGCCTTAAGTTATCACAAGGGCTAAGAGGAGCCTCTTATGAAGTTTTTCCAAAGCTTGGCAGAGAAGACCAAGAAGATTATGTAAACTCTTGAAGCAGCATTGCTAGTCCGTTATGAAAAAAAACTCAGAATTTTATAGGAAGAAATTCAGAAACTTGCCAAGCTACTTTTTCTGGAGAGAATTTTACCACCAATTCTCTGCAAAGATTAGAAAAAAAACCTATTTGGAGAAGTGGACTACTCTTGGAAAATGTCAAGACCTGAAAGAAATGGTCATGATGGAGCAAGTAAAGAGAGTCTATGCCTCCAGACATGAGGAAAATTTCTTATATGGAACAAGGTTGCAGAGAGATTTGGGGGGAGATTCTAACAGTTGCTGAGAGATATCAAGGGGCAGGCTCAGAAAGAGATAGCAGGAATTAAGAAAGAAGCAACAAGGTGAAAAAATAGGGGGGGCAGGCCACCCCAATACCAAGAGGAGTATGAAAATAGGGACCAACCACATAGATACAAACAAGATTATGACAGGCCTAGATTTGATCAAAGAGACAGGAACCCTCAGGTACAAGATAAGAAACCCTACAGACAAGGAGATAAGTGGTGCAAAATTTGGAAAATGCATAACCCCAATACACTGGAATGTGGTAAGGAAAGTCCCTCCAATATCACGCTGCATGTATGATAACAGTGGGAAAGGGCAGGGGGAAAGGACCTGACAGTCAGACAAACTTCCATCATCCCCCA
This sequence comes from Oreohelix idahoensis, assembly GCA_024509875.1. Taxonomy (NCBI): domain Eukaryota; kingdom Metazoa; phylum Mollusca; class Gastropoda; order Stylommatophora; family Oreohelicidae; genus Oreohelix; species Oreohelix idahoensis. The sequence goes on from JAMPIV010012024.1 coordinate 136,289, forward strand.
TCTGTAAAAGAAGTAAAGTGTAAATGGTACTAAAGTTATGTGCCTTTAAGATTCAGGATTGGAATTTGATTCAGTTTTTGTGAGTTGCAAAACTTTGGTGGCACCCTGATTAGTATTACCACAGGACAAAAGTGGTAGATACACAATGGGCATTTAAAGGGAACAGCCACCATGGGGGGGGAACACTTCCCCTAGCCAGGAATCAATGTGAGAACTCGCTATGGTGGAAGGAGTGATCAGTCGCAGCAGTGTGTGATGATCCTAAAGTACCCGCTGGTGTTAGGAAGGAGATATGTTTTCCTAGGGAACCCAATAAAACATGCGGTCATGGCAACCCCCAGACCAGGTTAAGTCCCAGGAAGGAGGAGGGGAAGACCCACTAAACATTCATCCGAAAAATATGAAAAAAAGGCCTAAGCAAAAAAGATAAAACATTAAAAACCTGGCTTTGGGGAAAATTGCCAAAACAGCCATAACCCCCCCAAAGAAAGGACAGTTTTTTTATGTGGATGATTGTTGCTATTACAGGAAAGCTGGGGCAGGACCCAATGGGCATAGCCAATTAGTACTGCCATCTTCTTAACAGGGACAAGGAATGGAATTAGCCCACCTGTTGTACCAGGACGGTGGACATAAGAAAATTGGTACCACATGTCAAAGGGCATCAGTAAACCACTATTGGCCAGGGTATTGTTGAAGACATATTTCAGTATGTGAACACCTGCTTGCACACTGTAGGAGAGGTGATATCCCCAAGTTGGGAAAAAACTCAACAGGACCTAGGAACTCATTGCAGTGAACATAGGCCTGAAAAATAAACATAAACAGGTAGAGACAGAGTGGGTAGGACGGCACCTTCTCACACAATCGTCTTCCATTAAAACCAGTTACACTGGCGACTCTCCGTGTGGGTACACGAGAGAAAAAAAACACCCACACCAGTCCCCTCCCGATACAAATTGGATCGGAATTCCGGGAACTGGATATAAAATTAGCAATGAGGTTACTAGTGCCATCTTTGCAAGCAACAAGACGGGGAATCCCCAAGAAAATAGGTAGTGTACGACTGGTGTGTGCTAATTTGACAGCACAGCCAACATCAGCATACTGCCATTTACATTAACATGGTAGAAAGGGGACCGATAACGGTGGTAGCTGGCCGGCCCTATATCACAGTCCATTGGAAGTATTTGACACGGACATGGATTGAGATTTTATATTATATTGCCATGAAAACGGGAGAATTGATTTCATGTAGCAGGAAATTTCATTTCCCCCATAACCATATTATCGATAGGTGTGGGTTAGCTGAGGAACCCCTCTGGTGAAAATGGACTCTACCTGAATTACAGGAAATTAAGGAGTGACAGAGTGAAAAAGTGAATCGAGATAAGGGCATTGCCAGATTCCAGTCAAGCCTGAGCCTCAGAACCATTGCTGGCTGTGAGCACTTCGGAGGGGCACTATGAGTTCCATATGTTGCTTTTTGGGTTGAAGAATACTCCGAGTGTTTTATCCAGGATAGGATGAGGAAATTACTGGGATCCCTTATGAAAACTCAGCCATCACCAATTTTATAGATGACATCCTCAAAAAAAATATTGGAACATTGAGGAAAACATCTAACACCTTTGGAAACATGTCATGGAAACAGACTCAGAGGAAGAGTAACAATGGTGAACATTAATTGATTAACACTGACAAAACAACATTTTTCTTTCTTATATTTAGGAATAAGTGTTCTTAGGTCAGTTTTTCGATGGTGCGCTGAATTTCAAAATCTGAAATCCGTTTATCTCTATCACGTCGGGTCTTAAAAGATATTTGTGAATAAATTATATTTTTTTTGGAAATAAAATTAAAAAACCGTATATTTTGCTTCCGTTTCATTTTTACTTATATAAGCTTATTAAAAATTAATAAAAAGCAATTAAACATAATTTCTACTTTTTATTTACTGCTAAAAGATGCATGACATATGTTACGCGCGATTTTTCAAAATAGTTACTGTATTTTGAGATAATTCTGAGCAAAATATGGCTTCTAGAAGTTGTAGAAATTCGGCTGATCTGTTCTGTTACGTGTGCGGATATTTTACCGATCGTGTTGACCAGGAAAACTTTACACCATTACTAAAGAAAGCATATGAACTTTATTTCGATTCGAAAGTTTGATGAAATGGCAAAATAATATAGCTTCGGAAGGCAAACTGCAAGTTTTGTTCGATACATTTGGCAGGTGGTTACGGAAAGATCGCCGAGCATAATCGATTCCTTTTGGAGTGCCAGTAATATGGGCGTTGAACATACAAATCACACCCGACACTACGATTGTTACTTCTGCTTGGAC